>JAKKPZ010000278.1:0-68454 GCA_022814885.1 Ditylenchus destructor
GAGTCAGCTTTTTGTTCTGAATAAGAATATCTAATTAGTTTTTGTGTTTTAGCTATAAAAAATTTTTTTGAGCGCTCTAAAAAGGTACACTCTTGAAAAATTCGAAATTTTACGGAAAAAATCTAGTAGGTTCACGTGAGAACCTCCCTTCTATTCAAAAGGTTCACATTGGAGAGGGTTCTCAGAGGTTCGCAAAGGTTCTCATTGCACAGCCCTAGTTAAGACCCGATTATTGTCCTTTAACTTACATTAGAGATTGTCGACTTAAGGAATTAGAATTTTTATAAAATTTTTTAGAAAATTTATATTATAGATTTGTGAATTTTAGGAATTTGAAGAGGAAATTTTGCCGAGTTTTGATTTTGTGATGAATTTGATACAAAAATGGCACGCTGACGGTGCTCTCGGCGAAAATCAAGAGTTCTCGGTGACCAATTCCTCAACAAAAATGAGCCTTTCGTTCTTCAATTGTAAGTCGCCAAGTTTTTTTACGAATACGGTTTCTCGCTTGTGGCATCGCCGAATTGTGAGTAAGGCCGAAGACGCCGCTATGTTTTCAGTGCTGGAAATGGTAGACAACGAAGACATTATTTAGTCACGACTTATGTTTTGTATATTTATACTTCATTTGTAAAATAAATTATTAAATGCTTTGTATTCAAGAAATATTTCACAAATAAATAATCTGCGTTCACATTTTTATCATATTATTGCCACAAATCGCGCCAAGTCTTTTTGTAAACTTAAGGGGGTTAGTTTTGCCCCAAGACGCCCCACTCGTAAAAATTATTACTTTTTCGAGGGACCAATTTTTCTATAGAAAGCAAGATTTAGGCCGTTTTCGTCCCAGATCTCTTCACCACTATAGTAAAGACCCCCATAATCCCTAAAAATCAACTCAGAATTGGGGTGGTCCCACCGCGAAAAAGGAGAAACGGGTTTTCTGTGTAAAATTGGCCATAACTCACTTAAATTTTTCAGAGTATATCGAAAATATAATTACATCGGTCAAATACCGTAAATCCTCTAATTAGTGCCCCCTCAATTAAGTCCCCATTCAAATAAAATTCTTTACTAATCGATCATCAGTCATTTAACTCAAGTACAATTATAGTGCAATAGTTCAAAGGTCAAAAGAATGCACTTAACATTCACTGAACGCGCAATAACGGTAATATTCAAATTTTTCAAAGTATATCAAAAACATAATTACATTCAATCAAATATAATAAACTTTTGTCAACTGGTCAAATGTCAAAGACTATCACAATCTAGCTGCCGCTATTGTCCTCGATGTGCTGTCGGTAGGTCTGCACAAAGTTGATGAAGCAGTCCGACGCATCCGGTCTCGTCTCGGTGACGTCAGAGTCCAAGTGCAAGTAGAACGGCCAGTTGGAAGAGTCGAATCCCCAGTGGCTCTGCTTCTTGCTGGAAAGGTCGACGTGACTGTGGCGACAGAAGCTCTCGGGAATCAATGCACGGCTGGGGAGACAGAGAATTGTACAGCTTTCCTGGAATTTGAATAGGGATTACGAGAAAATAAAATTCACAAGACGAAAAATATGTCCATGAAATTTAAAATCAGGCCAAGTCTTATGTCCTCAAATTCATTGCCGTAGTAGGGAGTGGCCTACCTTGACCTTTGCCTTACAGGCATTTAAATTACAGGTTAGATCATACGCTTAGACTGTTTATTTCTTGTAGGAAAGTTTAGGTCACTAAAAATTCAAACAACAAATTTTGGATCGTTGATATTAGCTTTGATGTGATGTCATAGAGATACCAAGGAAGATTTCGCTTGGGTAGTCCGTTATGAACTGAAAGTATTCCAAGTTGGAGTGCTTTGGCCAAACCACTTCTGGAACATTCTAGAGGACGAGTAATGTCTCAATCGAAAGCCCAAAGACTCAACAACAGTTTGGGCCTAAAGTCTCAGCAATAATTTGAGCCATTATTCGTTCTCATAGAATTTTCCAGAAAAGATTGAAGACCAAAGCCATTTTGGAATACTTTCGGTTCGTATTGAACGACCCAATAATTATAATTTGCCTCTAACAATTATAACGGTTATCACAAGATCTCAATACAATGCTCAATACAAAAACTCACATGAATGAACTCGATTCCCTCTTCGGCTTCGTCCGTCAGCGGAGGCGCAGTTCCATCGACCAAAAACACGGCCATCAGTCTTTCCGCGTTCGACTTGGTCTAAAAGGTTCAGTTACTTTTCTGAATGGCAAAAAAAGTAAGTAAGAAAAAAGACCTCGTCAATGCTTCGCTGTGGAATGTCACCAAGAATGCAGGCGATCATCTGAGGAAACACGAGTCGACACTCACCGCCCACCACAAAGCAATGGATCAGCTGATTGAGGAGACGCGTGGACTTGAGCGAGGAGAATTTCGAGTCGGCCTGCAGCATGAACGGCGGAGCGGCATTGTCCTTCTTTACAGTGCGCCTAAAAGTGCAAACTTTTTATTTGATTTGTGACAGAATGGTCAAAAATGCAACTTTTCCAAGTTTCCTACCAAAAATTAAGCTGAAATCGTTGCAGTTGTCGGATTTGTGACTGAATCCGGAGAAATATCGCGTTTCCTTTCTGATTTTTATGATCCGATACAAAATTATATTTATCGTTTATCCTTTTCACAACTTCTACATTCGTTTTCACAAGTTTGATTTTGTTTTAGTATCGTTTTATTATTAATTCAACCAAGATTTTTTTACGTTTTACTTGATTGCTTTGCAAAAAGCTGTGGACAAACTGATTTACAAAAAAGGAGCGCACACATCTCTCCGCCTCCATTTTGAGTAAATGAGAGACGAAAGAGAATGAATAAACTGTCGGCAAAACTTTAGTCTCCATGTACAGACATAGAAACATCTTAATTGCCGTGTCTTTGTCTGTCTGCCGCATGTCCAGCCCATCAAATTTTTGAACCAGCTTCTGCATTTAAGTCAGCCATCGCAATGGCTTGTTGGTATAACAACCCTGATTATAATGATTATAATCATTCTGTGGCTAACCTGCTGCCTAACCTTCGGAGTGTTCGCATTCTGTTGGGGGTGGTGGGTAGCAATGACCCGATCGGACAGAGTTGCTCCCATGGAGCTCCTGTAAGGTCGGCGAGGACGCGCAAATGATGACAACACAGAACTGTATCTTGAGTGTGTCTGATGCGGCAAATCTGATTCAAATCGATGAAGGACATGCGGTGACATTTCGTTTTTTAGCTAGATATTTATCGACAGAAATATGATTCGAGATAAAAATCTTGAAATTCCAAGAAAATGGGCATTTCCTAAATAAGACTTGGCTTAGGTAGCCAATCAAACAATGTATAAGGGTCGAAGATTTTACTAAAGCTACACTAAAATAAAAAATTCTTACGATGTCCCAAAGTTAAAGGGCATCTTCTCGGACTCCTCCATTGACAGTTCCATGCTGTAAGCGTCGGTTTGATACTCTTTCAACGACGCCAAAACCATATCTTGCTGAAATTTGCTATAACAATTTTGAATCAAAACAAAAAACCAACCTCGCCTTGAGCGACGTTCCAAAAACGACCACTCCATCTCCGAACACGAAAAAGTCGGAAACGGCATGTGATTCGGCGTTTTGCGCAGCCATCCTGGAAGTCACAAACAACGCGTTGTCGACGACTAAAGAAATTAAAGATCATACGAGCTCAGCCAAGATTCATTTTGAACCCTTTTTTGTGAATCTTTTGACTGAAGTAAGTAGTTACCAAGTTACAAATTTTGTCGCCCAGAGCGATGTTTCTGGAAGGAAAGAGAGAATACTGAATAAGCTGTCGGCAAAACTAGTTTTTTAGTTTACTAATGCTATAGATGACGGACATGCGGTGACATTCCGTTATTTAGCTAGATATTTATCGACAAGGATTAAGACTATTTTATATGGCGAATTTTAACTATTCTATACTATCTTTTTAGTTTACTAACAAAATTCTTCAGAGTACAATCATAAGATTATATTCTTGGGATGTCGTCTTTGGACTTAATCACTTCCTTAGGATTTTATAGTAAAAACCGCTTTTTTGTCAAAAGTTGACCAAAAATCCACAAATTTCACCCACCCTAAGAAAGCTACCGGTAGATGTCGACTGAGCACGACCCTTTGGACCTTATGACGCTTCATTGCCATTGCGCGCCGTCTTCCGCGATTTGGCCGCTTTCTTGGATCCTTTTCCGCTCGGCTTTGGTGGCATGCCCATATAAGGCTTGGTTGGAGAAATGCGACTCGAGAACATGACTTGGACGACACTGAAGAATGAAAATATAGTCGGAAAGGATCACGTATATCCACAAAATGCACTGGCCACGCCCAACATCCTTTGAGGAATCGAGTCGGTTTGGAAGGACGAAGGGCCAAATTGGGCGGGAACATGCGCACCTGGCGAAGAGAAGAGCAAAGGTGAGCCTGGATGCCTCTTGCCTCAAATGTTGGATTGAGCAAGTTAGAGAAAGAGAGATAAAAAGACCACAGAAAAGGGTGAGCAGACATAAAAGGGAGAGAGGACGAAATGTAGGTCTGCACCTGGGGTTTTAGGCTGGATCTCGCAAGGAGGAAATCAGGTATTCTCGGTGACAAATTCCTCAACAAATATGCGCCTTTCGTTATTCAATTGCAAGTCGGAGAATGGCTCCATTTCAACACGTTTGTCTCGCTTATGGCATCGCCGAATTGTAAACAAGAACGAAGACGCCGCTATGTTTTCTTTGTTGGAAATTTTTAATTTTCATCGAGACTATGATTAATCACGAATTTTTCTATGCATTATAAATTAATAAATATTTGTATTCGATATTATATTTGATAGAAGAATATTAAAGAAGAATATTTTTCGGCGGATTGTGTTAACAATTCGTCTTGTGCTTGTGTTTGTGCAATCGGAGCTGAGACAGTGGCGCACCCAGGATTTTTTTTTTTGGGGGGGGGGTACATTTCAGTGGAAGTGCGCTAGTGAGCTGAGACAACCAGCTAGACAGCACCGAATATCACACCTCACCACAAGAATCGATAAGAGGACATTGTGAATGAAATGCTGGATGTTTTGAGGCGTTGTATTTATACGAAAAGTTTTCTATTCAAATAAAAGTTTCACAACAATCGAGGAGACGACATTTTACCAACAAAAGAGCAAAAATTTATAATATTATGGATGGAATTATATTCCTGATATTTTAACAATTTTTTAGACTACGTAACACAAGTTGTTGCTTGTGCAAGCTGTTGTTGTTGCAAGCTGTGCTTGTGCTCGCCGCTTCGTTATTTTATCAAAATTCAGTTAGAGAGAGGAGCCAATCGATCTTTCTCTTAGTGCTTGTGCTTGTACACAAGCACAAGCACTTAGATAGACTCTATTACTCTTACTGCTTTTTTCTCTATTGGCTGTTATTTTTATTACTATATGCTTGTGCTTGTGCACAAGCACAAGAAACGGTGGGGTCTAAATATTTTGATCGTCGTGGATGGTAAAATATCCAAATATGCAAACACATTACATATTCGGAGTCTTGACGGACGCAAAGCGTAGGAAAATCAATATCAGATTTAAAAAAAGTCACGAAAAATAGGATGAAAATGGTGGTAAACAAAATGTTGCATAGCTAACAACCGTCATTTTCGTCCAATTTTCTCCAACATCTGGTCGTTTTCAACGCTTAAGCTTAAGTCTAAGCTAAGTTAAGCCATTTTAAGTAAAAAAACCAGGCTTAATTTCATTTACCGTCTTCTCGACTATATTTTGTCGAGAATTTATATAATAAATAAAGCTGTCACTTATAATTTACCAGGAGACTGCGTCCATTTTCTTGGACCCTAAAAACCCACAATGTGTTGTGTTGGCACCGTTTTGCACCACCGATGTCTCTGCAAACTTTCCCTTTCACCACTCGACATTGCATTCCAATCCGATAAGAAGGGAATTTTCGAGCGGCTAGCACATTGGGTAGCTGTAAACCGGTGACGGCCATGTGGCTCTCGGCCATATCACTGCTCCTTTTTTGTTCATTCAATATACAAAGCAAAGATAACACATTGGAAACATAATTAATAACAAAGCGCGAAACAATTTGTTATTGTCTTTCAAGAACAATTTTGCAAAAACTGCGACAATACTCTACAGACCGGTAACAAACTATAGACGCACTCCCGATTTTCAGTCTTTCGCCTTCATTTCCTATGCGAGTCTATCTATAAATGTATATAGCTTTTTGCCTTATAAGGGTTGTTCGGAAGCTTAAGCCTAAGACTAAGTCCCACTTTAGCCCCAGGTTGTTTGAGCCGCGAGCCTTAATCCTTGTTTGGCGCCTTATAAGGGTTACCTTAGCCTAAAAAGCGGTTTTATGGCCTAAAATAGAAGTCCTAATTAGGCCAGGTGCATTTTTGGGGTTAAGTTTTAGGGTTAAGTTGATGTGCACGCAGGACCAAGTCATGCGTGCACATCAAGCTTAAACTTAAGCTTAGGCTTACGGCATAAGTTTCCTCTTATGTAATTCTGTGTGGCTAGGTCCTATGATCATTTTAAGACCAAACTTAAAGCTTAAGCTTAAGTGTACAAAAAGTAAGAGCCCCGGGTCTCACCGAGTATTTGGCTCTAGAGTGTGGGAAGTGATCTTTTTGTGCGCGTATACCACTTGGATAGTATTAGAGCCGTGGTATCCGAACGGAATGTGGCCATAACTCTGCGTACACGTAAGCTTGAGCCTAAGACTAAGCTTAAGCCTAATGAGCCGTAGTATCTGGATACCACGGCTCTTTCGCTCTAATTTAAGCTTAAACATAAGCTTAAGCTTAAGTTTAACTGCTTTTGTAACTTTGTCCGCCTAATGCCTGGGATCATTTTGAGACTAAACTTAAAGCTTAAGCTTGAGTGTATCAAAAGTTATGGCCACATTCCATTCGGATACCACGGCTCTAATACTATCCAACTGGTATTTTCCCCTTTTTGTCAGGCGCCCGTTTGATGCTTGTAAGCACAAGCACAAGGCACCACTTCAATAATGGAAAACAACTTAGATTACCATGACCAATTCAAGCTAGTGTTTAGTATTGGCAACAATATCACTTAAATTTTCGGATGCCGTCTTTCACGACCAACTCTTCCGGTGTGATTTCAATGCCTCTGGCATCCAAATTTGGTGGTGAGGACATAACCGGCAACAATGCCTATTTTTACAAGGACGGAAAACTTCAAAAGAACAAAGGCCTAAGTATGTCCAGCCATTTTTTCTATTAAACAATACTTAAGGGCCATTTCCAGGTTGGGTTGTCACCGGATTGTTCATAGTTGGAGGATTGGCAGGTAATTTTTTGTCATTATGTAAATTTTTGGAATAATTTTTTGCTATAATTTTGAATGCAGACTTGGAAGAAGTTCTTGAAAGTTCTCTAAAAAACTTCTTAAAGTTGGAAGAAAGTAAGTTCGAAGTCAAATTCAAGCATCTTTAGGTGGTGGCATTGTTGCGTTGCCGACGGCTATGGTGGAATTTGGTGAGTATTTTGCTGTAAATTATTAAAAATTGCCTCGCAATAGCGAAATATTTGATGAAACAGTGTGAAGAAATCGCTTTTTGGGCCACTTTTCACTATGTTGGTCATAAATCTGATGTTACTCATTATATGCCAACTTTTTCTGTAGTTAATAATGGCACAATCAGATTTTTGAATTCGCGCGTAAAAGTACCATTTTCATCAGATTTTTATCAGATTTTGGCGAAAACCTGAAGAATTCGGGATAAAACGAGTACATTTTGGCGCGAATTCATAATTCTGATTGTGCCATTATTAACTACAGAAAAAGTTGACATAAAAAGGAGTATGGTTGAGATTTTCCTTGGAGTTCGGTCAATTTGCTAGCTGCTTCTCACAGCGCTTGGCGCTTTGGCCGCATTTTTGGCGGAAATTTAAACGATATTATCATAACTCACGTTTCACGTGAGTAAACCCCAATTCTGATATTGGTAACCCCCCTAAAATACGGTTCTAGAGGGGTACCAATATCAGAATTGGGGTTACTCACGTGAAACGTGAGTTATGATAATATCGTTTGAATTTCCGCCAAAAATGCAGCCAAAGCGCTGTGAGAAGCAGCTAGCAAATTGACCGAACTCTAAGGAAAATCTCAACCATAACATCAGATTTATGGCCAACATAGAGTTTTGGACTAATATAACAAATTTTACAAGTTACTATACAAAATAGGATTTTGGGTTACGAAGGAAAGATGTAAAAAGTTTAAGATTATCTAACCGTTTCGACTCTAATTCTAGACGGTTAGAACTATTCTGAAACTACGTTAGTTGAGTCTCATCAGTAGATGTCTAACGTAGATTAAAAATCTTTCTTTTCCTAAGGGGAATTTTGAGAACCTGAATCTGACACTATTTTAGTCTTACTAGAGTGTGAAAAGTGTTCCTTGACTGGTTCCTCCTGGCAAAAGTGAAGGAAAGGTTAAAACAACACACTCCCAATAAGCCGACATCTCCACCTGTCTGTAGTAACGTTCCAACTAACAAGTTCCGGCGATAAAACTAATCCGGAATTCTCTCGACCACCAATGTATACTTTTCAGGATTCGGCGTAGGAATGATTTTCACCGTAATCATGAGTCTAACGGTCGGTTACACTGCTTACGCCTTGGGACAATGTTGGTGCATCCTGCAGCGAAGATGGCCACAACAATACACTCAAGAGCATGTCCGGAAGCCGTATCCTGAAATTGGAGGCAGAGCCTTGGGGCCAAGAATGAAGTATGTCGGAAATATTTGGTCGGAATGAAATGTATTTTCAGTCTGTTTGTTTCCGGATGTGTTCTCATAACGCAGTTCGGGACAGCTGTCGTCTATCTGTTACTGTCCTCGAAAAATATCCACGATTTTCTCAAGGTATATTTCAAAATTTTCCAAAGGCAAAAATGGTCCTAAAATGCCCCAAAATGGTATTTTTCGTGTTTTTTTTTGCTATTTTTGCCCTTTGTATACATTTTTTCATTAAAATGACACTATTTTACCAAAATTTGAAGCAAAATTTGGAGAAAAATTGGGAAAAATTTTTCATGTGGTACCCCCTATGCTTTTTTTCCGACCCTCCCCAAAGGGGGTTATAAGCGGGGAAGGGGGTTATAACGGGAGAAAATCCTTTGTATTTTTCCGTTTGGGGCCCGTTCCGAGCCCAAAGGGGGTTATATCCGGGGCGGGGGGCAATATCCGGGGGTAACGAGGTTTGACTGTATACCAATTCCTCATAGACATTTAGGCATTTTTCGCTGCGGATATTGGATTCTGCGTAATCGTTCTAATTGTGGCGTTCTGTCTTCTGCCTGTCACGCTGTTGAAAAGTCCCCAAGATTTTTGGGGCGCGGTTGTGGTGGCCATGTTTACGAGTAAGTGCATTTCTATTGAGCGAAAGACATTTGGAACAGTGTCTATTGGAACACTGATCTCTCACTATCTCTAACCACCTTCTTTAATAGTAAAATTTATCTCTCGCTTTCGCTGCTTCAGTGTTCCAATTGAATAAATTTCCATCTGAGTACTAGTACTCAGTATCTCGCGCACCTGGTATTAGGCTGAACAACCCTTATAAGGGCATACTTTAGGCTTAGGCTTAACGGCTGAAACTTGGCTCAGGCTTAATCGGGACGCCATATTTGGGGCTGGACTCGCGCAGCTGTGCGACACTCTTGCAAATGACTTTACGACCCTCAATTATGGGGTGTTTTACCTTCATAATTGGGATCTCCCATATTTGGGCATCTCGCGCAGAGGGACCTTTTGCAAAGTTGCTTGGCTTCCCCTTATAAGCAACTTTGCTCTTGGGACCCGCGCAAGATTTTTAGTGCCCAAATATGGAATTTCACTGTTCCAATTGTCAAATTTGACATTGGAACATTGGTCCTTTGGATCAGTGAGAATCAGCCTATTTGACCTTTTAATACTCGGGTCTGGCAGGGTAGAGATTAGAATCCCATGAAAAAGACACTGTTCCAAATATGGTATTCTCCTTTCTATTCTCGATTCTACTGCATATATTAGCGCACAATTTTGTTTAGCTTCAATAGCGGTCACATTGATCGTAGTCGGCGCCAGTCTCGATTTTGGAATTTGCTCACCTGAACGGAGAGTACCTGACTTTCAAATTACAAATTACTTTCTGGCATTGGGCACGTTTATGTTTACCTATGGAGGACATTCTGTGTTTCCCACAATTCAGGTAAGTCTCGAGAAATCTTTGCCAATTAAACTTTGAGCTACCCAGATCTTGATGTCTGTGGATAGCTCTCGACCTCTGGGTACCGAAAAACCAGGTCCGGCCGACCACATCGGCTTCTAGACGGTTCTAGAAGCCTGAGGGCATTTGCCTGTATCTCACGGGGTAGCAATGAACTGGCCACAAATTTTGTCCCAGTAAACCAAATCGACCCCGCTGAGTTCGAATTCGAGAACAGATTGTACCTAGGAACCTTCTAGAACGTTCTAGTAGCTTCCATGGCCTTCTTTTTCTTCCGCGGGTTCCTTTCTTATTCTAACTATTATCAGACCCATATCCAGAAACAAATTTCGGGAGAGGTTGAGATTTCAGGGGTTGTGAAGTGAAAAAAAAACATATTCTTAGGGGTGCATTTTTCAAAATTTTCTCGAAATTTTGAAAACCATAGGGGGACCCTATGGTTTTTTACCTTCCGAATTTCGGGGCGGGGGAGCAGGGGGGTTACAACCCCAAACCCCTAGTTACCGTCCTAACTGTTATGTTATTATTTTCTAACATTAATTTGCAAATTTAGCACGACATGAAGAAACCCCACGAATTTACAAAATCCACGATCTTGGCCTTCACGTGTATGATTTCTGGCATTCACGCTACGCTAACTTCTTGAATATGTTTTAGTGATTGCACTCTTTTACACACCTGTTAGCATCATGGGCTACTTGACATATGGTGACTCACTTGGGTATGGACACTTGTCTTTCACCAAAGTTGTACTGCTCCAGGATTTTTTTCCTGGAAAATTCCAGGACAAGAATTTTTAATTTTGGCTGTATTGAGTCCAGAATATTTTAACATGCCTTAAATTCCTATTTTTTGCCCTATTTTTGTGTGAGTTCAAATGACCAAATAAGGCGTAGTTTAGGCATGCAGCCAGGCCAGTATCTAGGGGGTTAGGGGTTTGCAAATTCAGAGGTTAAAAAACGATAGGGTCCCCCTCAAAATTTTTGAGAAAATTTTGAAAAATGACCCCTAAGAATGTGTTTTTTCACTTCTCAACCCCCTTGAAATATCAACCCCTCCCCGTCTGGATGAAGAGTGGGACAAATGACAAAGTGATTTGACGAGTTAAAAACCCGAATCCATAAGCAAGACCGGAACGCTCGAAGCGAGATCGGGACGTTTTGAGGGGTTTCCGAATAGACCGGAAACTGTTCAGACTCTGGTCTTTTTGGCTCGAAGGGAACCGCCGCAGAAAATCAAAGGGCGATTAAGACACCGAAAATCAACCGGGACTGGGAATAGTCACTTATTGCCGCACCAGACAGACCAGCTCAGAGGTCCAAAGTAGAATCCGGAGGCTGCTAGGGGTCCAGTACGGGATGATTTTAGGAGGGAAGGAAACGTCTTTATAGGCCCCGCAGGGAGACAGGCCCTGGTGCCTGAAAAAGCCTGCAGGAAACAGAAAATAGAAAAAGTTGATGAGTCATTGTCGCGAACAAAGTTCGCGACAATCTGTATGCCGGAACAAGAATCCTTGATACATGAATGGGCAACGAAATGGGAATTTAGGACGTGTTAAAATACTTAATAAGTAGTCAAGATTTTCAGGGATTCAATAATCAACTCCTTACAAACCAAGTGGATTCAGCAAACGGTAGCAAATTAAAGGTGATATAAACATTACCTTTGTTGCATTTCAGGTCAATATGTTGATTACGGTGCATTGTATTTTGGTGAGCCAAGCTGAAAACAAATAAATTTTAGCGATAAAAATTTCAGACGCTGACAATTGTTTTCAATCCGATAAATCAGGAAGCTGAAGAATTTTTCCAAATTCCTCAACGTAAGTTCGTTCAAGACATCCCAAACGCGGTAAAAGGGCAAGTCGACTTCGATAGTCTCGGTTTTGTGCAATTCTTCAGCTTATCGCACACCATCGCATATCCACAGGTTATGCTTGTTTACGCTGACACATTGATGAATCATCAACACGGATTCATAGGTGCGATAAGGTCATCAACTATGATCCGGAAAGCGGTCAAAAACCCTACGGTCATAACGCCCCAGTGACGGTTTTCGCTATAACTTTGTTTCTGGAACATTCTAGAACAGTGAACAATAGCTCAAGTAACAGCTATGTCTCTGAGCTTTCGATTAAGCTCATGTATGCTGAATCTCGACATAAGCGCTTTGAGATATGAGGATTTTTGTCCAATTTTTTAGATTTTTTCCAAAATTCTCGAAATTGGACAAAAATCCTCATATATCAAAGCGCTTGCATCGAGATGCAGCATGAATGAGCTTAATCGAAAGCCCAGAGACAGAGTTGTTACTTGATCGATTGTTCACTTTTCTAGAATGTTCCAGAAACAAAGTTATGGCGAAAACCGTCACTGGGGGACTATAACCACAGGTGGTATTTTGACCTAGTCTCCAATGATTCCTCCCTGTGAATTTGCGCGAGTGTAAGATGAGCTGAAGAAGTTCACTGGTGCTTTCCTAGGAACAGCACCATGCGAAAATGGATGTCACAGAATTGATCCAGTCGAGTCCACAAAGAGATTTGAAACTTTGCGCTATGCTTTTTTCTTACCAAGTTCTATGGCCATTTTTAGATTTTGGATTGAAGCGCGTTTTCGTCAGGACCGGAACTCTGTTGACGGTGGTGTTTGTGGCCGAGTCCTTGCCCACGTTCGGTCCGCTTCTCGACTTTGTCGGAGGTTCCACACTCACGCTCACCTCGCTCATATTCCCCTGCGTTTTCTACCTGTTCCTTTCGGTTGGAGAGAAAAAAGCCAACGAAAATGTTCACTGCCCTAAAAGTGACAATTATGGAAAAAATGGATCACCTGAGGAGGAGGAGCCTGTGACTTTAATAAAGTTGGTGACATTTGAATCCGAATCCATTTTTTGTAAGCAAATTTTTGCTTGCAAATCGCTTTCTGCTTCAGAACTTTCGCTGGGTTTGAATTGGCGCCATTGCGCCAAACCATTTCTGGAACATTCTAGAAGAGTGTGTAATGGCTCAAATTAATGCTGAGGTTCTGGGCTTTCGATTAAGCCATTACTCATCCTTCTAGAATGTTCCAGAAGTGGTTTGGCGGAATTCAAACCCAGCGAAAGTTTTGAAGCATCCAGGGGATAGTAGACCGGAAGTCTTAAAACTCAGGCCCGTACCCAGAAAAAATTTCGTGGAGGGGGTAAGAAGTGAAAAAAAAACACATTCATTTCAACTGCATTTTTCAAAATTTTCTCGAAAATTTTGAAAACCATAGGGGGGACCCTATGGTTATTTTTAGCTTCCGAATTTCTGGGGGGGGGGTTACAACCTCCTAACCCCTCCCCAATTTGCAGGTGTAATTATGCAAATTACACCTGCAAATTTTGGTCTTTAAAACTCCAGTTAAATCCAGTTATTGTTGCATATCATTGTACTGTTATCATTTGTACTTTAGCATCGTCGAGAAGGCCGACCGCATTACTCTTTTCCTGTGTACATTTATTTCGCGTGAGTTTTTAATTGCAATCTTTAACGGTGAAAAGGTACAAGGAAAAATGGCTGTCGCAAAAAGGGAGTCTGAGATAATTTTTTCTCTTTTTCTCATGCCATACTCTCTCACTTTAGGCGAAAACAACCCTTATAAGGGCACACTGAAGGATTTAGGCTTGCGGCTTGCTGTCTAGACTCAACCAGGACTTAAACTTAGGCTTAAGCGCTCGAACAACTCTTATAAGGGCACGACTCCCTTTTTTCCAAAAATTATGGGGGTTTTCCCTCCAGAATCGAGATCTCCCATATTTGGGCATCTCGCGCAGGCGAAACTTTTCCAAAGTTGTTTGGCATGCCCTTATAAGCAACTTTGCTCTTGGGACCTCCGCGCGAGATGCCTTACTGAGCAAAATTTTTTGTGTCCAAATATGGCCTTTTCATATTTCTATATTCTCATTTTTCTCTCTTTCTCTCTATTTTCTTTTCTGAATCCCTTTTTCCGACACCCATTTTTCTGATAACCGTTGGAAAAGTTGAGCAAATATTTATCAGCAAGATTTTTCAAAATTTTTCTTCTAGAATACGTTATGCTTCCAAAATAGGTCCCCTCTCAATAAAATTGGCATTTGACCTAAAATGTTAAAATTTTGGCTGACCTAAAAAATGACATTTTTGGTAAAATTTAAACAATTTGGGTCAAAAACCAATTTTCGCGTCGGGACCGTATCAAATCTATGGTGAAATTTGTATTTATTTCAATACCTCAATCATAATATTTTAGGGGGATCTTATTAGAAATAATTTACGGTAACCGATAAAAATTCCCAAGTCATAAAATATTATTTCAGTGTTTGGCATCATTGGAGGAGCAGCGGCCAGCTATTCCGCTATCCGGGAGATGTCCTATGCGCATTTTGTTCCGCCTTGCTATATATCTGCGTTTCTCGATTCCATCAGTGATCCGAATTCTGGAGGGCGTACGGTATGATTTAAGATATTTTGGACATTACATCACATTTATATTTAAAATTTTATCCCTCCTGGCAACTCTATCTTTCTTGAGGAATCCGTGACTAAAAATTTGCCAAATTACATGAAAATCCCATATTTGGTCATCTCGCGCAACGGGACCAAGAGCAAAGTTTGTTGGAATCGCATGCCTGGTTTTGATTCACTTGCGCGAGTTGCCCAAATAAGGAAACTGGTTAGTTACTGGCTAGCTGCGGGGCCAGCTGGACCCTTATAGGGGACCTACAGCCCCATATAAGGGTTCAGATTGAGTCTGAGGCTAAATCTTGGCCTAACGTCTAAGGTTAAAGTATGCCCTTATAAGGATTGTTCAGCCTAAAACACATAATTTTGGACAAAATTGGCCTTTTTCTCTATGGGTGATGAAACATCAAAGTGATGAAATGTATCTGTAATCACTGATTTTGCAATACTTTGATGGTTATGTTTCTAGAATTGCTGTGGATTCGGCCAGAACATCTCTCGATATGGCGACCCGGCTCAGTTTTGCTGAATGCTTGCAACGTGGTGGCCATTCGGATGAAATACCAGCGACCTAATAATCTATTTATATTTTGTTCCTGTAAAGCCTGCCTCCCAATAGCGAAATATTTGATGAAACAGTGTGATGAAATCGCCTTTTTTAGGCCACTTTTCACTATGTTGGCCATAAATCTGATGTTTCAACTGATGGTCAACTTTTTCTCTAGTTTATAATGGCACATTCAGATTTTTGAATTCGCGCCAAAAAATACCCGTTTCATCCCGATTTCATCAGAATCTGATGAAATTCTGATGAAATCGGGATAAAACGGGTATTTTTTTTTGTTTTTCTTAACACTGTTTCATCAGATATTTCGCTATTGGGATGCTGGCTTAAAGCATGGAAAAGCGCCTGGGCGCTTTTCCATGTCAAAAACTGAATTATGATGCCCTTTTTGGGTGAATGATAAAATCCCTGAAGGTTAATTTTTTTCCAAATGATTGATGTCAAAATGACTTGAAAATTGTAAGCTAATTTCTAGTGTTTAAAACTTTTTAACGAGAAGCTGCACTTTAAAGCTAGAGTCCATTTTTGTTTTCAGACAAAATGTATCGAAAAAAGTAGATATTATAATTAATGCAATAGATATTTATTTATACATTTCTTGCATAAAATTATTGAGTCAATCATTTCTCTGAATCAAATTTTGTACTCTAATATGTTTAAAATGTGAATAGTGTTGTGATTGTGACGAATGCTTGTGCTTGTGTTTTTTATGAATGTATGATATAAAGTGATTTAAAATAATACGATACAAAATAACACAACACTTTTATTAATACATATATTATTCATACGATTCAAGCATCCTTGCAGTTATCACTTTATTATTATTATTACTGTCGAATAATACAGTCGACCCTCGATAAGCGCCCGTTAAACCCCTACTCTCGGTACTAGGGTCTTTTTTTTTCATCTTTCAGTTGGCCCGGAAGGGGCCAACTGAAAAGGGACACAGAAACAGAGGCTCTCAAAAATGCTTTATTGCCATCGGATATAGCCCTAATACATCCCATATTTTCGTCATATAATGCTGGAATATCTCTGGACTACGCAGCATTACACCGGTGCATTCAACGGTGCTATTTTCAACAGCATATTTTTATGGAAAAAGAAGTTTTATTTGAGAAAATGGCCATTTTTGGCCATTTTTCTTGTAATTTAGGATTTTTTTTAGAGAAGTCAGCAAAATTCGCGCTTTTTGCAAAATCTGATTTAAAAGTCGAATTCTCCGCGACAAATTTGGCCTGGAACCGAGGGAGACGTTTATCGAGGGTCTACTGTATTACGCTCAATGATAGATCGCGGTAACTGTCGGCAAATTTGGTGAGGTGCCGTTCACCAGCTGTGTTTGATTGCACTTTGAACTTCTCAGTAAAATTTTCCAGTAACAAATCGCGCACACTGCCACATGTAACACAAAAAATGGACCAGTGGCCTGCGCGACGTACATTGTAGCGGCACTATCCGCTGCGCATATCTCAAAGTCAAATTGTGTAAATGTCTTTGGCGTAGTGTCCAAAAAACAAAATGACGAAGGTAGGATTTCCTGGATATTTCGCAATTTTTTCTCGGTTATTGCTCTCGATCAAGGTATATCATTCTCTCCTACATCTTTCCCCGCGCAGGCCTTTTCTAAGGGGTTTGGTACTTATTCACTTGGGGGAGAGAATAATCCCAACATTATTTTTCGACTAGAGGTACCTCTATAGGGGGTAAAGTGACTCTAATAATGACCCCCCCATGTCCGGTTTTGCCCAATCAAAGCCGATTTTGATCTTCGCTCACCAAACCCCCCAATCCTAAATCCCCCAATTGTAACTCCCCAAAGTGGTTTTTCCATAAAAATATGTAAAACATTTGTAAGCTTTTCGATAAATTTTCTAAAACTTTACGAAAATCATATAGCCAAATGAATTAACTTACAAGCAATATTCGATAAGCTATCAATGGAGTGGAGTTTAACGCGACGTCCACAATAATGGTAATTTTGGCAACACGATCGTTCTACAATGTCAGAATATGATTATTTTAATGCGCATGTATAAGGATGAGACAAAGTCACATCCGGATTTTGCAAAAATTTATTATACTCCTAGAGTAATAGCTATTTTTGCTACTTAATTGTGGTTCTACTTAAGTCAGGCTGTATGAGATTTGGGATAGGAGACCAAAGATCATGCTAAATGTAGTGTACCATATATGGTATACTCGCCTCTACTCTTTTAATAGCTTACCCTCTTATCGGATGATGTATGATGAAGTAACCAAAGAAAATAGAACATTTGTATAGCGTTGATAACGGATATAATTAGTTTACTATACGTCATCAAGATGTCGTGATATACTAAGTTACGATTAGTTTGTACAGTAACGCAAGTGGCTGATTGGCAGAACCGTGCTAAAACAATCATAACGACAATTAAACCACAATCGAACCTCGCAATCCCGATTTTGCCTGAATTGATTTTGGGACCTGGTTTTTCCAGGTCTCCAGCCCGCGCTACCGGAAATTTGGACTGTATTTTTTATTTTAAAAATGCTTCGAAGGTGTTGATAGTCTATAACCTGATAAATATGACTACCGTTGTGTGCGTCCCGCTCCAACATATCGTTTGCCATTTTTGGCAAAACTTTCTTCTGGAACATTCTTGAAGGATGAGTAATGGCTCAAATAAGAGCTAAGACATTGGGCTACCGATCGGTATATTGCACGCCGCATCTCGATTCAAGATTCTCGAGATTCAAGTCATTTGAAAAATGAAAAATGGTTAAAATTGTCAAATTTTCGAGAAAATTCAACAATTTGAGACAAAATCACTTGAATCTCGAGAATATGGAATAGATATTCGGCGAGCAATATACCGATCGATAACCCAGGGTCTTTCCTCTCATCTGAGCCATTACTCATCCTTCTAGAATGTTCCAGAAGAAAGTTATGGCGAAAATGGCGAGCGGTGTTTTAACCAGGGTAGTCATATTATCGAGTTATAGTCTATCAAAACCTTCAGCAGTAGGTCAATACCTCAAAACTACCGTACCTTTCTCCACGTCCAAAGGTAATCTAAGCGAACTCGTAAAAGTCATACAAACTACCAGCAATAACGTTACAGCAATGAAAACATATGGAAAGCTAGCTTTGATTCTGCTGTGGTATAATATTGGAAATTGCAACAAAAGACAACGGTCCAAGGTCAGAAAAAAGGCAACATACGACGAGACAGTTACGTATATCCCAGTAACCGCTCCCGTCCAAAACAATGCATAAGGATCGTACGTTCCATTTCCGTCTGAAATTGGTGCGGAGTAACACTAGGTTCACGCACGTATGGATTCTGGACTGGGTTTTGTATTTTGCACAAAGAAGAACAATTCTAGAAAGAAAGTCAAATCGATTTGATCGGACTGGATTTACGAAATGGGTTGCTCGCTGGGTTTTGTAGAGAGCACTGAGATACACAAAACAAAGGAGAGACTGTGATTAAACTATAGACTGGGAAGAGAATAATACACAAAACCCATTACAGAATCCATTCTTTGCGTGAACAAAGCATAAGGAAAGTATTATTTGTTCCAATTGCAATGCTTAATCTTTCATCTTCCTATGGGAAGGGGGCGGGGGTAAAACACCCAATTGGGGAGTTACAGTTGGGGGTGTTGCCAAAAATGGGCATAATTCGCTGAAACCGGCTAATATTGTTTTTCTGTGCGCACTTTTCTTACCTAACTCTTATGGAATATGGGGGGTTACATTTTGCATTTTTTCATAAGTGGCCATTTTTGGCCCCTTATATGCACTTTTTCGTACTACCGCCAAAAACGGAGCGGGACATTTCGCCAAAAGGATTTTTCGCCAAATCCTTATAAAAAGGATTTTTCGCCAAATCCCTATAAAAAGGATTTTTTGCCAAAAGGATTTTTCGCCAAAAGGATTTTTCGCCAAATCCCTATAAAAAGGATTTTTTGCCAAAAGGATTTTTCGCCAAAAGGATATTTCGCCAAATCCTTATAAAAAGGATTTTTCGCCAAATCCCTATAAAAAGGATTTTTCGCCAAAAGGATTTTTCGCCAAATCCCTGTAAAAAGGATTTTTCGCCAAATCCCTATAAAAAGGATTTTTCGCCAAAAGGATTTTTCGCCAAAAAGGGTTTTCGCCAAAACCCTGTAAAAAATAAGTTTTGGCTCTGTATTCGATGTTTTCATTCTTTTTCGTCCAAGAATGTAATGTTGCGAACAAGTCACATGACTTTTTCATGTAAATATTGCACTTTCCGCTGATTCATCCTCAAATTTTCATCTTCTAATTGTTCCTATGCTTAACCACAGGAACTTGCTTTTAGCCTAAACACCCCTTATAAGGGCATACTGAAAAAGGGTATTCACCGGAATGCTCCCTCGAAAAACGCACGATACACTGATGATATGTATGTAAAAGTTGTTTTCTTTGTAAAAGCAAAAAAGTGCGAAAAACAATTCCAAGATTGCTTCTAGAACGTACTAGAATTTTGGAATAACACCTCTCCGGTAGGTGTCTGGTACCTACCTATTAGGTTATTTTAACACAGTGTACGTACTGTATAGGTATGTGATCCTCAGTAGGTACATCCGCCACCCAACCTGCAGGTTAAAGTTAAAACAACCCTTATAAGGCGCCAAACAAGCCTTTAGGCTTAAGCTCCCGAACAACCCTTATAAGGCGCCAAACAAGCCTTTAGGCTTAAGCTCCCGAACAACCCTTATAAGGCGCCAAACAAGCCATTAGGCTAGGGGCCCCGAACAATATGGGGCCTAAGGGACTTAATCTTAGGCTTAAACTCCCGAACAACCCCTATAAGGCCCCAAACAAAGATTTAGGCTTGGGGCCCCGAACAATATGGGGCCTAAGGGACTTAATCTTAGGCTTAAGCTCCCGAACAACCTGACTGCCGATGGCCTTTGTTCCGTATAAACGTCTACTTTATAAGGATTTGGCGAAAATAGTTGGCGAAAAATCCGTTTTAAAGCGATTTGGCGAAAAATCCGTTTTATAAGGATTTGGCGAAATATCCTTTTGGCGAAAAATCCTTTTGGCGAATAATCCTATAGCCGCCAAAAATTTCTCGAAAACCAGGTTATGAACGTCGAAGTACCGCCTAATTGCCCCCTCCTCAGAAATGTTTTGCGGATCCACTAGAGGGACTCCCTAGAAAGCCCAAGGTAATAGTAGATTTCATCAAAATTTCATCAAATTTGGTGAAATTCGCATTTTTGATAAAAAAAATCGCAAATTTGAAAAATAATGAAAAGTGCATTGGAAACTAGAGAAAAAGTTGGCATATAAGGAGTGACATCGGATTTTTAGCCAACATAGTGGAAAGTGACCTAAAACGGCAATTTCTTAACACTGTTTCATCAAATATTTCGCCCCTTTAGAAAGGTTTTTCTAAAATTTTGTACCAAAAATGCCATCATTTTAACAAAAATTACCTGTTGGCGACCAGACTACAATCATATAAAGCAGGTATGGAAAGTACATCAGAGCACCGATCGTGTGAATTATAACGAAAATCAAAAGTGATCCCGATATGGTCTTGACTCTTAGCACATCCTTGTTGAAAACATAACAATACAAGAGATGAATCAAAGGAAGTACACTGACAAAATTGACTGCAAGGCAAGCGCAGACAATCCCGAAGCTGAGGTAGGTCATCGAATAGTGCAATGCAGGTCTTTGGACAGTTTTTTACGGAAAATGCCTGGGGCTATGTTCAAAACGAAAGCAATGAAAGACCTATATAACGGAATGAATTCATTCACTTCAAAGGCGCACGGTCATTAAAATTTGTAGTTTCCGTTAGACTGTTTCACCTTAAAAACGCGCACATAACAGTAATAAGTTCTAAGAACGTTCTCGAACTTTAAAATGCAGTCAATATTTTTGTGCGCGGTTGGTTTTGAATCAGCATATCATCGGTTCAGCCGAGTGTGAAGCATCAACTGAATCATCAACATCATCTGTTAAAGCGGGTCATTAAAATTTGAAAATTCTCTAAAACGGCGAGCCGAATTCTAGCGCGGTCAAACTTCGTCAAGAACCTGCGGCGAAAATGTTTAAAATGCTCAATGAATCTCGAGCTGTACAAAAAACACAATTTTTTAGGCACTTCCACCCTTGAAAATGACGGCCATCCGAATAACGACGATTTCTTGAGTCGGTTCCTTGAGCGGGAGGCCCAAAGGAAATTGGTGAAATTACCCGGCGGGTGGATAATTTCCCACCGTCGGCCCGTAGCCAGGGGTTAGGGGTTGCACCCCCCGAAATTCGAAGCTAAAAAAAATCAATAGGGCCCCTATGGTTTAAATTTTCGAGAAAATTTGAAAATGCACCCCTAAGAATGCTTTTTTTCACTTCTCAACCCCCCCCTGAAATCTCAACCCTCCCCCCGAAATTTTTTTTTCTGGCTACGGGCCTGCACCTTGTGGGCATTCGAACGGTTGAAATCCTTTTTCCATATACGTTACGAAAAAAAGTCAGCCTGATACGGAAAGTTGGATTTTTACAAGCGCTGGAAAAAAGCCCAGTAGGAATTTACCACACCTTGTGGGCATTCGAACAATATCAATCTTTTTTCCTAACACGACCCGAAAATTCAGAAAAAGGCACTATCTTACCCAAAAATTACGGGGAACGCGAATATGTCATTATTTTTGGCACTTTCATAGACAAAAACGGCCGAAAACGGCCTGTGAAGTCGGTCAAAAAGATAGTACCGTTCGAATGCCAACAAGGTGTGGTAAATTCCTATCCATCACGTTTGCCCGGGTGAGCATTTCACCAGGTGAGTGTTCCTTGTTAGTTGATGCTACTGACGAACACAGTGGACAGACTACAAACTTCTCTTCAGTTGATGCTTCGCAGTCGACTGAACCGATGATATGCTGATTCAAAATCACTTCAATTCCACCTTTTTTAAGAATCGTGGGTGAATTGGATAGGGCCCTGTTGGACGCCGGAGAAAATTTTGGAGATAAATTTTCTCAATTCTAGGCAAAATTATGCTAAAAGTAACTAAATGTTAGCTAATTTCAAAATGTATGGCGAAATTATTGTCTTAAAAGGCTAAAAAGTACTAAAAACACTATTTTAGAGGACTCTGTTGGACCTCCACCCACCCACGATTCCAGGCCTAGGATATTCCACTGTTTCTATGCGCCAAAAGATCAAAAGCGGGCCGCCATTCCTGAATTCAACGACTCGTTAATTTCCTTTGCTAATTTGCAAGACATTTAACGGAAAACGACCCTTTATTGAGAACATTTCCTTCTCGTTTTGGCTAAAATAGGGCATTCCGAAAATCATCCAAGAAAATGTCTCGGATTGCTGTAACTGTTTTACTCGCACTTTGTACTTTTGCTGATTTATCTGTGCAGGTAAGAACAATTTATGTGTTTACGTTCAGTTTTGAACATTTTGTAGTGATTCCTTTGGGAGGAAAGTTGGGTTTTACGCTAATCGCTACAAATTGCACTTCTCGCGGACCAAAGCTCAGTGACCAAGAAAATCCGTTATACAAATTAGTCGCTACAAATTATATAAACATGGCTATTAAAAATTTTTACCCCATTTAACCCCCTAAAAATGGAACTTGACAAACACGAGGCCACTACTTCATGAGAACAAAGAACGCTTTGATTACCGTTATATCAATATTTATCGTTTTTGAACTCTGTAATATTTATACAAAAATGTCAATTCTCTTGGAACACTCTCGTATTGCATTGATATCAAGCTCATCCTTAATCTCATCCTTTTGACATTTTTACTTCTTTCGTTGCCAGGATGACAGTTATCCAATTTGTTATCTCAATAAATAAAAAATTTATACTAACACCTCTCCTCTTGAGAGCGATTCAGTTAAAATTTTTTAACGATTCAGTTCAAAATCCCGTAGCCCCAAGTTCAAACTTGCCGTTACTCAAAACTTAAGAACAAGCTTGAACAGAGTTTTGATCAAAGCTATTCGCAATTCCGAACTTTTCCATAACAAACAAATTAATTGCTTGCAGAAATGCGCAGCACTTTTCGGCCTAGCTTTCCTTGATGGGAAACCGACAAAAAGATCAAAGACCAAAAAGATCACTTGCCGCGTCCGGGTTCCAGGAGCTCTAACTCGCGCATCTAGACTCCCGAACAAGGATTTAGGCTTGCGGTTCGAACAACCTGGGCCAAAGAAAAACTTAGGCTTAACGCTGGCGCCATAGCTTAAGCTTAAGTTTAAGCGTGGTGTGCACCGAAGGGCAGACCTTTGTGCACACCAAGCCTAAACTTAAGCTTACGGCATAATATTCCACTTGTGCAGAATTGTCTGCCATGCTCTTACGGTCATTTTAAGATCAAACTTAAAGCTTAAGCGTGAGTGTATCAAAAGTTAGAGCTCCCGGAACCCGGACGCGGCAAGTGATCTGCTAGACTAGGCTAATAAATTTGGTTTAGAGTTGGGCCAACTCTTAGTTGTTTAGCTGATTTTGAGCTTGAGCTTAAGTTTCAAGCTTAAGTGTAGCCAAGTAAATTTTTTAGTCCTGTAGCCCCGAGCTCAGACTTCCTTTTGAGACATTGCTCGGGGCTTAAGCACAAGCTTGATCTATGGTCAGGCTCTGAACCTTACCTTTCCCATAACAAATATGCCATATTTGGCAATACCAACCAAAACTTGCATATATTGACTGCTTAAAGCGTTCTTTAGTCTTTCGACCCATCAATCTGTCCTATTCTCGAATCTATTCTCAAGCAATGATGCAATTTTTCTCGTAATCTTTTCCCATCCCAAAGTCCTTCCAACCAGGGTTGTGCCGAGTGACTCGAAACTCGACTTTTTCGCCGACTCGAAACTCGACTCGAAGAATTTCGGCCGACTCGACTCGAAACTCGAAATTTTGGGCCGTGCCCGGTAGGGCGCGGCCCGAAAAAAATTGGAATTTTGGACACATTTTTGTAAATTTTCAATGTATTTTAAGCGATATTTTTGGCAAACAGGCTTAATATTTCAAAAAATTTTCGCCTGCGGCGCTATTTTTTCTCCCACTTTGTATTATGTCTCATTGTTTATCGCCAACCTTGGGCCGAAAATTTATTAAATTTTCAATAAATATTCAATAATTTCAATGTTAGAATTTATTTCAATGATAAATTTTGGTCAATTTTTGACGTTTTTTCCACTTTTTTATAAAATTTCCGCCTGCGGCGCTTTTTGTGCCATATGTTTATTGGTCTACTTACCCAGAAATATGAAAAAATTCGCGGAAAAAAGTAAATTTTTTGAAAATAACTCTGTTTGCCAAAAATTGGCATTAAAATTTTGTATATTCTTCCAAAAATTTCGGCCGGGAATATTAGCGTATTTTTCTAGAAATGCAGCAAAATCCACGCCGAAAAAAGCGCCGCAGGCAAAAATTTTTGAAAAAACGGCTTTCTCTTTAAAAATTGACTAAAATTTAGCATTCAAATTAATTATAACACTGAATTTTTTGAATATTTATTGAAAATTTCGCAAATTTTTGTTGATAATTTTCGAGAATATACAAAATTTTAATGTCAATTTTCGGCAAACAGAGTTATTTTTCAAAAAATTTTGCCTGCGGCGCTATTTTTTCCGCGAATTTTCAACTGATTAATTAATGCGGAAACTGTCAAAAATAGCGCATTTTACAAATTTGGGACATTTTTTGTTCAAAATAACAAAAATTAGCTCAAAAATAGCTGAAAAATAGCCAAGAATAGCTCAAAAATAGCCAAAAACCACCCCTTTTTAGACATAAATTGAATAGTAGTACCAATAAATAACAATTAACAGCAAATTTTAGCAAAAAATTGCTTTAAAAACCGAAAATTTTGACTTTTTGAATCATCAGGAAATTTGACTCGAAAATGACTCAAAACTCGACTTTTTCGTCGACTCGAAACTCGACTCGAAGAATTTTCGGCCGACTCGACTCGAAACTCGACTCGAACTTTTCGTCGACTCGGCACAACCCTGCTTCCAACCAAAAAACGATTAGAAAGAAATTCCTTTTGAAAAACAATATTGGCGTTTGAATTTCATACTGTAATGTTTGTCCCGCCACGAACTGCCTGAGCGACTGTTTTATCATCAAAATTGAAGCTGTTGTTTTCTTCTGTCAATTGCTCCGAGAGAATTTCAGTCTGAACTGAAATCCGCGTCCGTCCTATCAAAGTATCGTTTTTCTTATTAATATTTGTATCGTTTCAGACAGTCTCGAAAGAAAATGACCTCTGAAATGGAAGTCGACGACCAAACATCGACCGAGGAAAAGAAGCTGGACGAACCCAAGACGCCGCAGGATCTCAATCAAATCGCCTATGAAAGTATGTGATGTTGTATTTTATTATTGTGTTTGTTTAAATAGAACCCCTGGGGCTGTATTGTGCCGCTATTGATGTACTGTAGATTCTGAAATCGTCGAAAATTGTCAGATTTAGCTTGTCAAATCATGTCTAAGCTATAGCGAAATTCTTGATGTCTAGTAAAATTGGACCAAGTTTCGATAGGTTTTCTTCAGGCTATTTAAAATTGTAAAAAGGCTCAAATTTGTAAAAAGTATAGAAAAGTTGACAAAAAGTTGAGATAGAGTCATCGATTTCGGATTGTTGAGTTTTTTAGTGGAAACAAGTCCAAAAATTGATCAGAATGACCAAATTTATATTGATGACTTCAGTTTGATTGCGGCAAGTTTTTTGGTTAGCATATTGATGAGCTTTGCATCAAGCTTTGAGAATTTTTTTCCGTTGTTTACCTGATTTTTAATATCCATTTTGAGCTGTTTTCACTATGTGAGTCCTAAATCTGATACTGATGACTCTATCTCAACTTTTTGTCTAGTTTCTTATGCTTTTTACAGATTTTAGTTGTAATTTCTAGTTTTTCGCATAGATTTCTATTTTTAAAATTAGTCTGGTATAAAAAGTATTATAGGTAATAGGTGCAAAAATTTGATCAGAATGATCAAATTCAGATTGATGACTTTGATTTGATTGCGGCAAGTTTTTTATTAGCATTTTTTTTATCTGTTTTCCCCTTTGTGGATCATAAATCTGATATTGACGACTCTATCCCAGTTTTTTGCATAGATTCCTATTTTTTAATTCGTCTGGAATTCAACTCCTTCAAAATAGTCTTGAAAAAATCTGACAAAACTTAAATGCAATTGTAACAGCCATCAAGAATTGTGCCAACTTTTTCATTCAAATTTTGCTCCAGGCTGCCAATTAGAGAGTATTGAACTATATAGGTTTCTATTTGAGCAAATGTGGTAATTGAGGTAAGATCGAGTGTGTCTGAATGTAATGTAACGTTTCAAGATTTGCGCGAATTCTGCAATCAGTTGGAGCGTGGCGAGCACAACATCGTGAATCGGCTGATGCAAACTCTCAACAAGACCAGGAAACAGCTGAACGCGGAAGTGCTCGTGAAGCTATGCAACAACTATTTGGCTGGAACGACTAGTGCGGGTCAGAAGGATTTGCTGCTGTCCTGGGTACCGACGCCAACTTCCAGGTATTGTCTTTGAAAATTTGTGTTATGGGTGAGATTTGTGTAGGATAAAATTATGAATATATAGGATATGTTAGGGATATTGGTGCTTTACTTCTGGTATTAACTATATAAATTGTATTATTTTGAATTGAAAAATTGGGGTTGTATTACTTGTATTATTTTGAATTGAAATATATTATTTGAATTTGGAATACTGAAAATTAGAATTATGTAGTGAGAATGCAAATGAATTACTGAAAACTTAGGTATAGATAGGTAGTAATGGTAGTAACAATTTAGTAGTCTTATTTAGTAATCTCATTTCCTCGACAGATTACTAATATAATTTTTGAGTTTCGTTAAGTAAATACAGTTACCGTATTTCCTCTAATATAACCATCGGAGGCTATATTATTTCAATACCTCTCCAAGCGGTGTCTCTCATTTTTGCACACTGTTTCTTCTTCTGTAGAGGTCTATTATAGAGGGGTTCAATTATAGGGTGTTTATATTAGAAGAAATACGGTACATAGTTGGAATATTTGTGGTAAAGCAAATTTGTGGTAAAGCATGCCAAAAATATTTTGAATAATTTTTTGTATAGTCCTGGAACTTTTGGATTTATTCTTAGAGTTTTTGCTTTTTGTTGTACGGTTGCAATAGTTTTTGTATATGAAAAATTGTATTATGCGAAAAATTTTGAAAAAACGATATAATCGCGAAACAATATACTTAATCTTAGTTTAATCCATTCTCGCTTTCAGCTTCGACACTCCCATGGAAGTGGACGTCAAGTTGAAGCAAACTAGCGGAAAGCCGACTGTGATCAAGCCTGAGCTCGAACTGTACATCCACCTGCTCGTGCTACTTTATCTCGTCGATTTGGGCAAAGATAGTCAAGAGAATGCCGTGGCTTGTGCGCGAAATCTGATCGAGCGCGTGGACCAATACGACAAGCGAATCCTGGATATCTTCCTGGCCAAGGCTTTCTTCTATTTGACTCTGTTGGCCGAGCGAATGAACACCATTAAGGATCTTCCACAGTAGGGATTTGGAATTTATTAAAGAAAAGTTATTTTATCCAAGCTAAAATTCAGGACATGCAAACAAGCTTGAACTTAAGTCTAAGCTTCACTTTAGCTTGAACTTAAGCTAAGATTCTAGTAAAAATGTTAGTGTAACACAATTCTTTCAGGCTCTTGAGCGGACGTCTTCGCCTGGCCACGCTGCGAAACCAAGTCAATACTCAAGCCACTCTCATAGTTTGTATACTGCGCGCTTACTTGATTACAAAGAACTTGCAATCGGCGGCCAAATTCGTGGAAAAGGTCTCCTTCCCGGAATCTGCGCACAACAACGATATGGCCCGTTTCTACTACTACCAAGGCCGTATCAAGGTAATTCTTAAGTTGAAAGTGCATAGGTATAAGTACTTGTAAAGTACATAGCTTTATAGGTATAAGTACTTGTAAAGTGCATAGCTTTATAGGTATAAGTACTTGTAAAGTACTTATACGTTTATAGGTATAAGTACTTGTCTTTATCCTGGGATGAAACCGCTAAAATTCCTTGGGTTGAAATGTTTGAAAATTCAAATAAAAATAAAAACGTGGAAGCGGATTTTTGCCGGCAGGGTTTACTAGTCCAAAACAGAAATAAACAAAACTCCAGACCGGAAATCGTGGGCATGTTCATCGATATGCACTTTTACTTTGCAACAATATCTCCGATCCATGTGGATAACAAAACTTTCAGGCAATGCAACTCGAATACGCCGACGCGGCTCAGTTCTTCCAATTGGCATTGCGCAAAGCGCCTCAGGATGCGGCAATTGGTTTCAAGCAAAACGTGCAAAAGTGGGTCGTGGTGGTGAGCCTGCTGCAGGGTGAAATTCCGGAGAGATCGATATTCCGCTTGCCGATTCACCTGGTGACGCTGGCGCCGTATTTGAAATTGGCTCAAGGTAATTTATTGGAATTATGTTATGAAATGATAACTTTAACGGTTTTTTCAGCTGTTCGTTTCGGAAACATCGTCGAGTTCAACAAAGTATTGCAAGACTTTTCGGAGACTTTCACCAAGGATCACACGTCGACGCTCATTGTGCGCCTCCGACAAAATGTCATCAAGACTGCCATTCGTCAGATTTCGATGACTTACTCGAGAATCTACATCCGAGACATCGCCAAGAAACTTCAGGTATGAAATATTTTACTGTGTATTCGGTTTTGAATTTGTACTATTATCCGAAGCGACGAATTTATTCATCAAACTGGTGAGACATGCACTTTTTGGTAAAAAATGGCAAACTTGAAAAAATTGTATTGTGCCTTTATAAATTAGAGAAAATTCCATAGGACCACCCAGCGGCTTCGCCGCATGGCGGCGCCCTTGGTCATCCAGGATTTTCCGGAAGCCATAAATCCCGGTACTCGCAAGAGTTGACGGCGAGACCGGTACCAATCGACTCCTCTCACCGAGACGAAGCGATTGACGCATCACACGCCCCGAACCGAGCTGCGACTGGGAAATTTTCCTTTGTAGAAACCCCCCAGAAACTGAAAAATTGGCGTTTTCTCAACTTTCGTGGCGGGACCACCCCAAATCTGACATTGATAACCCCCCCCCCCTAAAATCATGGGTTTTGGGGGGTACTCGCGAGTTTTGGGTCCGGGACCCCCAAAAAGTGGGGTTATTCTGCTGGGGGGGAAGGACACGCACGTATCAACTTAAAGGGACCCGAAGTTGACATATAATAAGTAGCATCAAATTTATGACCAAGAATGGAAAAATACTCCAAAGATTTATGTTTCATCAATTATTTCGCTATTGTAGCCCGGGCATTAGAGATTCGGCTGAAATGTTTCTCGGATTCCTGTTTTGCAACATAAAATATCACATTCGCGACAGAAAATTATAAGTTTGTCACAAAGTCATATAAGGTTGTTTAGCTGGGATTGACATTAAGCGAATTCAAATCCACCCTTTTTGGCGCCTTGGAATACAGTATATTTGGCAATTTTTGAGGCTTTATAATGAATCTTGAGTCAATATGATGGAACCTCTCCAAAGTAAATCGACCCCGCTGAATCCAAATCCGGGGTCAGATTTGAACTTTGATCTTTGGTTTTTAAAATCTTAATTTTCCAAAATTTAAAAGGAAAAGTTCAAAAACCAAAGATCAAAGTTCAAATCTGACCCCGGATTTGGATTCAGCGGGGTCGATTTACTTTGGAGAGGTTCCATCATATTGACTCAAGATTCATTATAAAGCCTCAAAAATGCCAAATATACTGTATTCCAAGGCGCCAAAAAGGGTGGATTTGAATTCGCTTAATGTCAATCCCAGCTAAACAACCCTATACAATCAAATATCCGGAAACTATGCTTTGCAACATTTTGTCCATAACTGAACTGATTATTCGTACTTTAGCTCGGATCAACCACAGAAGCGGAATACGTGGTGGAGAAGGCGATCAAGGAGAAGACCATCGACGGATGCATCACCTACGACCGCAAGACCCAGGAGCGATACCTGCAATCGAGTGAATCTCAGGACGTGTACCGCACCACCGAACCTCAGTTCACCTTCGACACGAGAATCCGCTCCTGTTTGGACATGCACAATGTTGCGGTGAAGGCTCTGCGCTATCCGTCGGACCAGAAGAATGGTGACGTGGAATCCATTGAGCAGCAGCGAGAGCGCGAGATTATGGTATGAATTTTTTTGGGGTTTGGTTATCAGATTGATCCAGAAAATGTTTCAGGAAATGGAATTTGCGAGCGAAATGGCCGACGAGGACGATGAGTTCTAGATCAAACAACCGTTTGACCTTTTATTGTGTTGGAATGTTTATTTATGATGACTTGTGAATAAAAGTTTGGTATTATTTTACTGTTTGCCGTTCATGAATTTTTTGGTTTCTGTTTCATAAAATATACCTGTGATGAGTATTTTGATGTCTTATTTATGATTCATTATCTAATTCATAGTTCATGTAGCTCAATGTTGCATTCAATTATATTGATTCTCTTAGCGAAAAAATAAATTTTGAGTGCGAGCGATGTTTATTTCAGGATGTGATAACGTCTATGAAAGACTAACGGACCTGTAGTTTAGGTGCCTATCGCATCCAGAGGGAAAATTTCTTATTTGTGATCTTGAACCGAATCGCAGTAACCATGACGAGCGACGTGGATCGACGGTAGGTCTTTTTATAATCACGTGTATCATATATGTGCCATACAGCGCCGGTGAGAGTAGCCATAACTAGATGGCAGTCGGCACCTCATCCTGGATTATCAGGGTTCAAGGATTACAGGTTCAGGGATCCAATAGGCGATATCGGATATGGGGGTTGTCAGCGAACAACTGGGGAAACAAAGCTGATCCCGAATTGGGTGGCAATTGTTGAAGACATATCCCAGTCTAATCTGCACACATATTCGTAGTTTCGCAATCCACGAAACTCAATTTTACCGGATTTGTTTAAAAACTGAATCAAGGAAATGTCCTTTAAAAGTGCAAAACTAAAAGCTGTGTATCGGGGATGCGCAAGTCTTAAATCTCAAGGGCCTTCGGCTTCGAGATCTAGATCCTTGATTTGTTTCGCCGATTCAAATATCTTATTGGAACCCCCAAATTTCGTACATTCCTTTTGTGCAAAACAAAATTTTCTGGAAGAAATTGTATGTCAATAACAAAATTATTTTTCAGCAAACAAATCAGCGTTCGTGGAATTGCGCAGGTGGAGAATGTTGCAAACATCAAGAAGACTTTCAATCGGCATTTGCACTTTTCCATGATCAAGGTTCTTTCTACTGGCTGAATCTTTTTTCATATTAATTTCGCTATTCAGGATCGAAATGTCGCGACTCCGCGCGATTACTATTTCGCCTTGGCGCATACGGTCCGTGACCATTTGGTGAGCCGTTGGATCCGAACCCAGCAGTACTACTACGAGAACGACCCCAAGGTGAGCTTTGTGATTTTCGGAATTTGTCATTGTTGGGAGCTCGTAGATTGTGGAATATTGCAATATCGGGAATGCACTTTGTTTCCGAATTTATGAATTCTGGAACAAATTGCAAAAATCCCGGGATCGTCTTGTCCAAACTTTCTTAGCTTTCGATTTTTATTTCTCTTCGCCTCAAAACTTGTACTTTAAAATTTAAGTTCTCAATGTTATTTGCAATACCATGCTCGTATTATAAAAACGTTGTAATGTTCATTCGCCAGTGATGTCAATTTCTATGAAAAACTATAAAATAGTTGAAAACTATAGTATAGTTTTTAAATGGATATTGCTCTTGATCGCTCCTTCTGGAACATTCTAGAAGACGAGTAATGGCTCAAATTAATGATGAGACTCTGGACTTCCGATTGACCCATTGCTCGTCTTGTAGAATGTTCTAGAAGCTGGGATCAGAAGCGATATACATGTAAAAACTATATTATAGTTATCAGCTATTTTTTATAGTGTTTCATAGAAATTGATATCACTGGCGTCTACATGGCATTCGCAGATAAAATGATTTTACAATTCTCTGGATTTTATATTGATTTTTAAGTAAAATTTCGGTTGTTTCAGCGCGTGTACTACCTGTCGCTCGAGTTCTATATGGGCAGAACTCTTTCGAACACCATGCTGAATCTCGGAATGCAAGCCACCGTCGACGAAGCTCTCTACCAGGTTTGCAATTCTAGAATGCCTTTATACCAAGAGCTTGACTGTAAGTTCAAGGTAATTTTTTAGCTCGGCCTGAACATTGAAGAATTGCAAGAAATCGAGGAAGATGCCGGGCTGGGTAACGGAGGTCTAGGCCGCCTTGCCGCATGTTTTCTCGACTCGATGGCCACGCTCGGAATTCCTGCATACGGTTACGGTCTGCGATATGAGTATGGAATCTTCAAGCAACTCATTCGCGATGGATGGCAGGTTGTTTGACAAAACTTTCTTCCAGAAAATAAATCACAGTTTCAATGTTGCAGGTCGAAGAACCGGATGATTGGCTTCGCTTCGGAAATCCATGGTTAGTTTTCTGTTATGAGTTAGTTTCAAAACATTTTATTAAACCGACAACGTCGAATATTATTCTTCGATAGTTAAAATGATTACACGGAACTTAAATTTTGGTTAGTAAAAATCAGAAGCAATCATATGAAAATCTTTGTTTACCAATGGACTATTATTTTTCTGTACTAAGTTTTCTGTACTTTAAGTGCTGAATTTAATAAAGATTGATATCATTAAAAATAATGAGTGCTTAGTTTAATGCAGTGTCATCGAATTTCCTCGATTTTGGATTTCTGATCGATCTATAGACTCGGTCTCGAATTCAAACTCGAGAATATTGAATAAATTTTCACTTCAAAGTAGAGTGTAGTAATAAATTGATTATAAAAATCGCTTAAAATGTTTGACTTTCGGTTTTGAGATAAAAAAGTGTAATGTATGATAAAACTGTCTCTTTCTATATGACTAAATGAACAGTCCATCTTTCAGGGAAAAAGCGCGACCCGAGTACATGTTGCCTGTGAACTTCTATGGACGGGTAGAGAAGGACGAAAATGGCCGAGTGAGTTTCCATCTTTGCAAAATCCAAAAATATTTATTCATTTTGACATTTTATTTTATCCAGACATTTTGCGGATTGGGTAATCCAAGACTGTTCTGACCATCTAGCTAATTATAGACAGCTATCTATGTTGACATCTTCATTGAGAAAATTTCAAAAATTTATTTCAGAGCAACTGGGTTGACACGCACCTCGTATTCGCGATGCCATACGACACCCCAGTGCCTGGGTTCCGCAACAACGTCGTCAATACTTTGCGTTTGTGGTCGGCCAAAGCGGAAAATCACTTCCGTCTCAAGTTTTGTGAGTAACCGTTATTTTATGTATCAGATTGTTATCAGAAGGACAAGTACTTACAATGCCTAGATTACAAAGTCGTGGATTGATAAGTAAAATAATCGTAGACATTAGAAAAATTACTGTAAAGAAGTTCCAGAGTATACAATAAATTTTCGAATTTCTCCCAATAGCTTTGTCGTCAGCCGTGGTCTTTTTTAGACCGAATCTTTAATTTAGGCCAGATTTTGTCTTTGATTATACCTATGGTCTAATTTTCAAAGTAAGGTTTGTCTAATTTGGACCTTGGATCTTAATCAGACCAGTTAGTCAAGGATGAAATTTTTTCTCGCAAATTTTTATATGTACATTTTCTGAATTTACATCAAATTTCAGTCAACGATGGCGACTACGTTCAAGCGGTGATGGATCGAAACTTGACCGAAAACATTACTCGAGTGCTCTATCCTAACGACAATGTGAGTTACCGTTATGCTGATTGTTTTGGTCACATTTTTCTATGACCATTTAAGGTATTCGTCGGCAAAGAACTCCGTTTGAAGCAACAATACTTCCTTGTGGCTTCAACTCTCCAAGTTGGTCTTACTAATATTTTTTATTTCTGTAATTTCTGATTTCAGGACATTATTCGTCGTTTCAAATCCAGCAACTATGGTAAGTGAAATTTTGAGTCAAACACAAAATTTCACCTGTAAATTTTTTCAGGATGCCGAGACGCCATTCGCGTTGATTTCGATTGCTTCCCTGACAAGGTAATCTTGAAATATTTTAAAGCTAAACAGTGTGCTATTGCACTATTAGCGGCGACGCGACACTTAGTCCCCGGCGACGCTTAGTCCCCGTTACACTTAGCCCCGGACACCATCCCCGGGACACTTAGTCCCTCGGATAAGCCCGAACCTAAAGTATGCCCTTATATGGGTTGTTTAGCCTAAAACCTAGGACCGCGAGATCCGGGACAGTTGTAGTACAGCTATGCCTTCTGGAAATTGCTGGAAGCCTTTTTATTACACGGGGGACTAAGTGTCCCGAGGATTAAATGCCTGGGGACTAAGTGTCCGAGGGACTAACTATCCTGCTCTTCTATTGGCAGATTCTAGGTCAGCCAGGTTTATCTGTGGCACGGGCAATTGAGATCTGTAATTAATAGAAGCTAGACTATAGGCGAAAAACTTAGCTAAGCTTATGCTAAAACTTAGACTTAAGCATAGGCAAATTTACTTGGATTTTATAGTTTCAGTCATTAGCCCGGTCTTATGTTTGAGCTTGGGATGAGTTACCAAAAGTTTAGTTACAAAAACCAGTCCGTATCATTTTAGACTGGCGTTTAGATCAAGTTCGCTTTATAAAATCTGCACTTAGACTTAAGCGTGGATAAACTTATTTTGAGTCAATAACCTAAGCTCAAATTTGAGTCATTTCCTCGGTCTTAAGCTTGAACTGCGTTATAGCCAAAAAACCAGTCAGTGTCACTTTAGACTAGTCCGTATCATTTTGGATTTTCAGAAAAACTATTCTTGAGATTTCTTCCAGAATTTGTTAATCGTCTATAATACAAATTTTATACCTGCTCAAGATTTCACCTGTTCCATATTACAGGTGGCAATTCAACTGAACGACACGCATCCTTCGATTGGCATTCCTGAGTTGGTCCGTCTTTTGGTGGACGTCGAAGGACTCAGTTTTGACAAAGCTTGGGATATTTGCGTGCGCACTTTTGCCTACACAAACCACACTTTGTTGCCGGAGGCGTTGGAACGCTGGCCCGTGTCTTTGCTCGAGAACCTTTTGCCTCGCCATTTGGAGTTGATCTTCCTTATCAATCAGCGATTTATGGAGGTGAATACTTGGGATTAGAGCACCTTAGGGCCAGAGCACAGTGTTCGCGGAGGGATTGGGAATAACTTTTTTATTTCCATACTAGGGGTAGTTGATGTTATTTTCGAAATTGTAGGAGAAAGTGTCTAGTTTCTAAATTTGGAAGGAAAAATTTTTTGTTCCCTTGTAATCCCCTAAAAATTCCAACACTCTGTGCAAAATCTCCGAAAAATAGGGCATTCGCGAAGGATATTTGACTTTTAGGGGGTTATATGTGGGTTAAAAAATTTTTTTCTTCGGTATTTAGAAACTTGTCACATTTTCCTAGAATTTTGAAAAGAATGTATGTATTCGCTTTTAGCTAAAAATTTTTTCTGGTGACATATTCTTGGCTGGTGACTAATTTGTTTCCATTTCAGGCTTTGGCCAAGAAGCACCCCGGAGACTTTGACCGAATGCGTCGCATGTCCATTGTGGAAGAGGCGGACCAAGGCGGAGAGAAGCGCATCAACATGGCCCATCTGTGCATTGTCGGATCGCATGTCACCAACGGTGTCGCCGCTTTGCATTCTCGACTTCTCGTAGAGACAACGTGAGAAATTTTTGAATTTTTTTATAAGAGTGCAAATTTTTGTAGCTTTTACCTATAATTTTTCATGATTTAGATTCAAAGATTTCGCCGAGTTCTTCCCGGGCCGCTTCCAGAACAAAACCAACGGAATCACTCCGCGCCGCTGGCTCCTGCTCTGCAATCCGTCTTTGGCCGATTTGATTTGCGAGGTTTGTAGAGTTTTTTGATACTGTAATAATTCTGTGATTTTTCTAGAAGATTGGCGAAGACTGGATCACGGATTTGGACCGTCTCCGGGAATTGGAAAAATATGCTGACGATATCGGTTTCTTGGATGCCATTGGTCGAATCAAACGAGTAAGTTGCGATGTTTGTTTGTTTTGTTCATACCTGGCATGTTTAAGCCAGGTTATCAGTTGTTATTACTGATTCTAGAAATTAATTGAAGTTCAAATTACCGCTCATTTCATAGAAAACCACACTTTTCAGTTATATTTCTCTCCAGAGAATTTCTCTGACTCAGTAAAGGTAGGAAGTGATGAGTCAGAGAAATTCTCAGGAGAGAAATATAACTAGAAAATGATATTCTATGAAATAAGAGGTAATTAGAAATTTGATTGATTTCCAGAATCAGTAATAACAACTGATAACCTGGCTTATAATGTAGCGCTAGATTTGAAATATATTAGAAATCAATTTTCCAACCAAAATTTTGAACACAAGTTTGAGGTTATATTGTAGAGAAATTCTAGAAAATAGAACTTTTTCCGGATTGATTGCTTCTTGCGGTTTTTAACTTTTTCTGGAGTTTGGAACTTTAGTAGCAATTTTTTGGTTTTTGAAAAATGTCCATTTGTGATAAATGTTTTTAATTTTTAGAACATTTTAGAAAATATATGAGAAACGGCGCACATTCTTATACGTGTTAGGCCATGTTAGAATTATCCAGGAAAATAACGGAAAAACGTTTTCAGGACAACAAATTGCGCGTTGCGCAATTCGTCAAGGAGCAGTTTGACGTCGACATCAACCCGGCTAGCATGTACGATGTTCACGTGAGTCTTTTTTATACTCAAATATTTCGACCAAATGAAACCATTTTCATATCAATTCTTGGATCCGGGAAATATTTCCTCGGAATAAGACTGCTTCCAGGAAATTATCCTGGATTTTCAATATTTATATTTGAATTGGTATTATTGTTAGTATTTGTGGGGTCACTTCGGTATCTGGCCTGCTTTTTACCTCATTTTCTGAGGCAAGTTCAACCTCATTTTCTGAGGTAACTACACATGGTATACCTCAGAAAATGAGGTAAAAATAACGGTATGACTCAGAAAATGAGGTAAAAAGCAGGCCAGATACCGAAGTGTGGCCGTATTTGTTTATCCTGAATCGCACTCTGACATTTACGATTTCCATGAGCTGGTAGTACTAAAAAGTGATCTTTGAACTCTAAAATGTTTGAGACAGTTTGTTGCTACACACAAAAAAAGTTGTAGCGAGAATGTAGTGTTGATCACAATATTTTTCGAAGATTCTGCTCTCTCAATTTTAGACTTGCGGAAATTCCAACCCCGGAACCTGACTTTTTTTCTCTGATTCCTGAAAATTTAGGTGAAACGAATCCATGAATACAAGCGTCAATTGCTCAACGCTCTTCACGTGATCACGTTGTATAACCGAATCAAGGAAGACCCTAGCGCAAAAGTTGTGCCAAGAACCGTTATGTTCGGTGGAAAGGTTTGGACTTCTAGATTCTTCTTTTCTCACCATATGAACCTTACCGTTTCAGGCTGCTCCTGGATATCACATGGCCAAGCAAATTATCAAGGTAAATTTTTTTGCTATTCCAAGTTTGAATTTCTGATCAAGACTGTACTTTTAGCTGATCAACTCCGTTGGAGCTGTCGTGAACAATGATCCGATTGTGGGCGACAAGCTTAAGGTAAGTGCTTACCTGGTCATTGATTATGATATGAGACGATAAATCTCAATCATTTTGCTCTAAGCTAACTTTGCGATGGTGATTGATCTGATGATTGATCACATTTTTGATGAAAAACGGATGTGTTGATGAGATTTTTTTGCTAGAGATCAAATTTTTGCTAAATACCAAATTTCATACCCAAAAAGTTGATGATTTGATGACAATTACATCGAATTGGCTCTATCCTATTGTAGGAGGCTCCCAAGAAAAGCTCGCAAAAAAAACCATAGGGGGGGACCCTATGGCCTGAAAAATCATTTTCGGAAAAATTTTGGCAACAAAAATTAATAGGGTCCCCCTATTAATTTTTGCGAGCTTTTTTGGGAGGCTCCTACAATAGGTAGCAAGGAGGCTGCAAGCCCATCGAATTTATAGCCAACGCAGCGGTTAGAAATTGAAAATTTGACCAGTCATCAAATTTTCTTCTCATGAAACTTCATAGTGGTTATACATAGCACAGGTATGTTATACAATTACGATTTCAGGTTGTATACCTGGAGAACTACCGCGTCTCCATGGCCGAGAAGATCATTCCCGCTGCTGATCTGTCGGAGGTATCATTGTCATAAACAAAATATAAGTATGACAATTAGTTTTTATACAAACATTTAGCAAATCTCGACTGCCGGCACCGAAGCATCCGGGACCGGAAACATGAAATTCCAGCTCAATGGATCCTTGGTGAGTTTTTTACTAAAAGGTTTTGGGACCGGAACCAATATCGGCTTTTTCGTAAAATTGTGCATCCTTAAATTCAAATATGTGTCCTTGAAACTGTACTTTAAAAGTGCAAATCCTAAAAGTATCTGTTATTTAGACGATCGGAACTTTGGACGGTGCCAACGTGGAGATGGCCGAGGAAATGGGACATGAAAGTAAGTTTTGCTTTGCCGATAGAAGATAAATCTGATCAAGAATGATACTTTCAGATATGTTCATCTTCGGAATGAAAGTGGAAGATGTGGGCAAGTTGCAGCGAGAAGGGTGAGTCACGCAGTTTGATATCCTAGCAAAAGTAGATAGGATGCCTGTTTGTCGAATATATGGGTCCAAATATGGAAGTGACCATATTTGGACCCGAGTAGTACCTTTTTCCTTCTGTAGTCCATAAAAAACTTGGATTTAGGCTTAGAGCTTAAGCCTGGGTCTGAGCGAAAGAACAACTCTTGTTGTTAAGTTCTAGGCCTTATATCGGCGATCTTGTCATTCTACGAATGTATATACAGTCAAACCTCGATATACCGCACACATCGGGACTGGCGATTTTGTGCGGTATATCGAAAGTGCGGTTAATCGGGTGTATGTATATCGGTATATCGAGAGAATTTTGTATGGAGAAAATCCTTCCATTGCAAAGTTGTGCGGATAAACGAAATTTCCTATATTTTTTTGTCATTTTTTCAAAATAAAAAATAAAATTTGAATTCCCGCTCAAAAAATTTTGATTTTTTTACTAAATTTTGACCGATTTTTGCAAAATTTTTACCTAATATGGCAAAAATTTTGAAAAATTTTCGAAAAATTTGATAAAAAACAGGAAAATTTTGTATAAAAATTCAAATTTGCGCCAAAAACAGTACCATTTTTCTTTGTGCGGATAAACGAAAAATTTTACTTGAAAATTTCACTTTGGTTCCGCAAAAACCTGTGCGGTATATCGAGTTTAACCGCACAAAATGCGGTATATCGAGATAATTTTGTATGAAAAAATCCGTTCCAGCCAGATTTGTACGGAATATCGAAAGTGCAGCTTATCGTGTGTGCGGTATATTGAGAGTCGACTGTATATATATACAACATCGTCTTAGCTAATAAGACGGATAACTAGATCGCGATCTAGGCCCGACTAGATTTGAATTATAGATTTGGCGGGAAAACGCTAACGTTGTTCTGGAACTTGTAGAAGGACAAGTAATAGTGTTGAGTAATGTTGTCACCCGCCCTTCTAGAATGTTCCAGAACAGATTTAGCGTTTTCCAGACAAATCTATAATTTAAACCTTGTCGGGCTTAGGTCGCGATCCAATTTAGAAAAATTTTAGTACAGTCTTTGCTCAGAAAATTGACAAAGTATGTGACAAAACTCAAGATTTTGGTGACAAAATTTGCTTTTCTGGGAAAATAATATCAAAGTAGAGGAAAAATTTGGTACAGTGTCATTTGATCACTTGTCAAATCGACTCCCTCCAATTACACTATAACAAACCTGGCTTAAAAAATACTAAACTAAGACTGAGACTGAAAAATTATTAGTACAGGAAATTTTTCTCGTCCAAAATTATGCAAATTTTTTAAACGGCTCTGTTTAAGGTACAACGCCAACGATTACATTGCGCGAAGCAAAGAGCTGACGCAGATTTTGGACCAAATCGAAACTGGCTTCTTCACTCCCGACCAGCCGGACTTGCTCAAAGATTTGGCCAATTCTCTGCGACACCATGACAGGTCCTTTTTTGGTTTTGGATGAAATTTGTACTTTGAATGTTTCAGATTTTACGTGTGCGCAGACTACGAAGACTTTATTCGCTGTCAAGACCTCGTCTCTGAAACTTACAAGGTAAGTCAAAATCTGAAACTTGGTTTGGCTAACTTAAGACTTTTTTGGGGCCATGACCTTTCTGAGCTTTGACAAATGAACTTTTTGAGCAAAATTTTATAATATGGCTTACTTAAATTGGAAGCCAGAATACGCAGATCCTTGAACTTTTTAATTTAAATCCTGGAATTTATGGATTGGCCGGATATCGCGCTCAAATTTAGAGCCAAATTGAACCCAATCCTTAGCCTATCTGTTTGTGTAAAGAATAATTGTAGAATTTGAATTCGCGCCATTACATTTTAGCCCCTTTAGAAGGGGGCTAGCTCAAATCTGATATTGCTAACCCCCTCTGGAATACGATTTTAGAGGGGGTTAGCAATATCAGATTTGAGCTAGCCCCCTTCTAAAGGGGTAAACTGAAATGGCGCGAATTCAAATTCTACAATTATTCTTTACACAAACAGATACCGTATTTCCTCCAATAAGGGCCCCGGGGGATTTTTCAATGTCCCTCTAGAGGGGGCCGTTATTGGAGGGGGCCTTATTGGGAGGGGGCCCTATTGGAGGAAATACGGTAGGCTTAGTATTGGGTCCAATTTTCAATTATTAGGCTTAGATCAATAATTTTCCTGAGGCTAAACTGCTAAGATTTGGACCACTGCCAAAGTTTGGCTTGAATTTTTATCGAGATTTTCATTCAAAAAATTTCAGAATCCCGACAAGTGGCTGAAAATGTGCTTGCTGAACATCGCGTCGACCGGCAAGTTCAGCACTGACCGAACCATTTCGGAATACGCGCGCGAAATCTGGAACGTCGAGCCGGGAACCATTCAGTTGCCCGCGCCTTACGAGAGCGAGAACAACCTCACCACTTACGAGCCGACTGCCGGAGGGCATTAGAAGAAGAAAAAAGGCCATAAGAAAAATTTTCTCTTATACTGAAACTATCGATTAGAAGGATTTTTTATTTAGTTTAGTTGCCATATTTTCAGTTTGTGCTCAGATTTGAGTTTTTCTAGGAAACATTTATCTTCGTAGTCCTTTTATGGATCGACAATAGTTTAATAATAAAGTCTAATTTTTTGTCCGATTCATATTTTCAAACATTGCCAGAGGCAGCCTCACAGGTAAACGACAGGTGAGTGCATGTCCGGTTGAAGCGGAAGTCATTCACACATTCTCCGGATCATCAGGACCACACACGACGCTAAGTCAAAGTCTACCCTCTGGGCATGCGCGACGATCCCATCAGGGCTGGGAGATCGGATCGGAAATATCGGGTTTTTCGGGGTTCGGATCGGGTTTTTTGGCCATTTCCGATCCGATCCAAGCACCCCTAAGAACGCACTCGGCCGCGGATTCAAATTTAAATTCCCGCCGGCCGTGCCCGATAGGGCGCGGCCGGGAAAAATTTTAGGAAATTTTAATGAACCACCATTCCAAAATTGCAACCAAATAGCAACCACTGATGTCAACTTCAGGTAAAATTCTCGCTTTTCTTCGGGCGTATTGGCAGCTAGGAACCTCTAAACGTATGTAAATAAATTGGCTAACTTTTTTGATTATAAATTGTTTGCAACAAGTTGTGAGAAATTATTGTTTGAATTCAGATTTGAGTTGTGTTCAAAACCCACCCCGCTCGCCATTTTTTCCATAACTTTTTTCTGGAACATTCTAGAAGGATGAGTAGTGTCTCAAATCAGAGCTAAAACACTAGGCTACCGATCGGTTTATTTTATGCCGCATCTCGATTCAGAATTCTCGATATTCAAGTCTTTTTGTCTCAAATTCTCGAATTTTCAAAAAAGTTGAAAATTTGAGACAAGAAGACTAGAATCCCTAGCACCTTAAATAAAGATCGATATACGATTGGATAGCTCATAGTCTTAGCTCTAATTAGAGCCAATACTCATCATTCTAGAAGGTTCCAGAAAAAAGGTATGTCGAAAAAGGCTGCGGGGTGGATTTAGACCGGTTCCCTTCAGACTTGGCGGAAACAAATCTTTTGGAACATTCTAGAAGGACGAATAATGGCTCAATAAAAAGCCTTGGGAATCTGCGTTAATTTGAGCCATTGGTCGGCCTTCTAGAATGTTCCAGAACAGGTTTGGCGCTATTTATATGCAGGATGCGAATTTATACCGAATATTGGTTTGAAACATTTGCTTGTGCAAGCACAAATTAAATTAATACAATTAATCGAAAATTTTTAATTCCGCAAATTCAATTCGAATTTTGTCCCCACTCGTAACCACTGCAGGTTCTTTATTATCCTGGCCATTGGCGACATCCGGAGAAAAACTTGTCGATTTTTGGTAAAAGGTGTCATTTGTTGCAAAAACCCACTTTAGTGGCCAGTCCAGTTAAGTGGCCATTTTTAGCCTTGCATCTGTGTGGACACTTAATTGGAATTCGACTGTAATTAAAAACAGCATTTTGGAAGTACAGTCTTCCCTCTCTAATCCGGCCCTCTCTAATCCGGCACCCTCTCTAATCCGGCGGGGTTTGGCCGGAACGGATTATTTTGTATGGAAATTCCCCCTCTAATCCGGCACAAATTCTTCAATCCGGCACATTTTGGGGGTCAGGCCTCAAAAGTGTCAAAAGGGTACCCCCTATTGATTTTCAAACATTTTTTTCGTGTTGCCCAATGCCAAAACTTTGTCATTGAAAATATCGGAGAAATTTGAGTTTGAAATTTAAAATTTTTTTTGAAAACCCTTACGAAACAATAAGTCCCCCGGGGGACTTATTAGAGGATTTACGGTATGTGCTTTTGGCGTTATGTCCAAATTCGGTACACTTTGAGTGCATTATTACTCCCTATTATAGTTGATTACTTGAGTTTGGATAAACTGTTTTGGTACTCTTTTTCCAACATAGTTTCATTTCTGTTCAAGCAGCGGAGTTTACATCATAGCATCAAATGAGATTAGAATTCAAAAGATTCCATTCGAGGGGTCAGATTTTTTGTTCTAGCTGTCTGGTGCAAAATCGTTCAGTTTATTTCGTAATTCTCAACGCAAACCAAAATCAGCGAGCACTAACTTCTGCTTCCAAAACACTTTAATGCTTCATTTTGCCTGTATGAATCAACCCCTTTTGGGGTTGGGTCAGGGCAGAAAATTTCGAAAGCAGAATTTTCTTTTTTAATTGAACAACCCAACCACGAAAACAGACTGCCTATTCAAAGTTGATTTCCAATGCACAACTCAAAAAACCATTACTCATCACTGCTTTGCGCCTCTCTGTACAAGCAAAACTTGGGCACTCTTTTGACTAAACTATTTTACTTCGATTGGAAACACTGAAATTGTCTTTCTAAATTGTGAAATTGTCTTTAAAGTTTTCACACTTCATTTTCACATTTTCTAAAACTTGTCATTTCTATATTTCTTTTTATCTTTGTCTGTCTGTGCATATGTCACATTTTTCGAGCAACAAATGCGTGTAACAAAATGTGTTAAGAAGCATTGTAATTAAAATTTTGTTAACGCAAAAAAGTTTCGCTTTCAGAAAGTAGGAATTTTAATTCTTGTCAACTCTCTTCTCTTTATTCAAGTCAACGCAACAACTTAATTTCCTCCGAAAGAAGCCCCGGGCTTCTATTTTCAATGGCCCCAAAATTTGCAAATTTTTTCTCTAACCTCTCTTTTTTACATAATATTTCTCTTTGTGTAGGTAGCTTATGTTAGAGGGGGGGGGCTTCTATTGGAAGGGGGCTTATATTGGAGGAAATACGGTATTGCCTCTATGAATCAACTTTCTGTCGGGTTGGATCGGAGCAGAGAATTTCGGAAGCACAGTTTTCTCTTTTGATTAAACAGCTCGAACCACGAATAGACTATAAATAGCTGTTTCCGGTACACAACCCTTAAGCGTTACACCAAAATTGAGTTCGGATCGAAGCTCAATTCGAGTTTCGACAAAATTCCAATTTCCCTACTGGATAATTTAAAAAAGATATCCACTAATGTATCGGTTTTGCATTTATATGCATGTTTTGTTTTTATTTTTTCAATGTAACAACCTCAATGTCAAGAATATTATTATATATATAACTTTATTGTATTTATCAAGTTCATATGAACTCTTCCACAACTTGGCACTGTACCATGTACTATTTCGGCTTGGCAGACTTGGTACCAAGCTTTCCTTTCATCCCTTTTGTTCTCTGACTCAGCCGGCCGGCCGCCTTGATGTTAGAGACAGAGAGAGCAGCGACAAATACCATAGAATATATGCCAAGTAACTTGGCAAACTTGGCAGACTTGGCACTTGATAAGGATCGGCCCCTGGTGGTGTTCTCACCAGGTCAGGGGTGACTCTTATTTTGGGCTGACTCTTCTATGTTGCATGTATCCTGTGTAGTTTTTTGTGCTGAATCCGATTTTTTAGGAATTTTTGATCCCCGGGAGTTGCCCTGTGTGGGCCACGGCGAAAGCCGCGTGTTTCTTTTCTTGTTGACTTGCATCTTGTAATCAATGATAGAAATAACAGTAAATTTTGTGAAAAGTTGATGTAACAAAAAACATAGCAGAATAAGTCGTAGTATTGTCATAAATTCAAGGATGAAATTCAAAGATAAAATTCAAGATCAAAAAATTTGTGATTAACCCAACGATTTTCAGGCACACGCAAACGGATTCATGAACGTCGACATCCCGGAAGCATATGGTATGATTTTTTAACAATTTTATGATTTTTTAACTCCGTTTAACAAATATTAATCTCATTTGATTTAGGCGGTCTTGACATGGACTTGGTCAGCAATGTGATCATTAGCGAGGAAGTCGGCTATGGATGAACAGGTATGCTTCTTTTCATCTAATATGCAGTTCTTAGATCTAAGACCATTTCAGTGATGTCAATATCAATGAAAAAATTATAAAATAGTTGCAAACTATAGTATAGTTTTTAATTGAACATTGATTCCGATCACTGCTTCTGGAACATTCTAGAAGAGGAATGATGGCTCAAACTAATGCTGAGATTCGGGCCACTTGAGCGAATACTCGTCTTCTAGAATGTACCAGAAGCTGTGATCAGAATCAATGTCCATTTAAAAACTATGGTTGTACCGATTTCAAAGCCTGACTTACCTGACGATTTAATTTTAAATTAGCGCATTTACGAAAAGTGTCATTCAATTGGCAACAGGTCAGAAAGCTCTATGCTAGAAATTGATTGGCGCCTTTGGAATGCGTGCCAATTTGAAATTGAATTGTCTAAAATCCCGAATTATGACTTTTTTCAATTATCTTTTCCGAACGTGTTTCTTAGTTTTGTTGAAATTTTTAGCTTCAATGAAGCTAAAAATTTTGCCCAGTAACTACGGTCTAGCTAACAGGTTTATCGGGTCCCTCTAAGTTGATAGGGTGGTGTCCCCCACGAATAGAATCTCCCGCTTTTTGGGGGTCCCGGACCCCAAACTCGCGAGAACCCCCCAAAAACCCATGATTTTAGGGGGGGGGTTATCAATGTCAGAATTGGGGTGGTCCCGCCACGAAAGTCGAGAAAACGCCATTTTTTCAGTTTTTGGGGGGTTTTTACAAAGGAAACTTTTCACGCCCCGCACCATATGCGGCGTGTGATACACCAAATGATAGCTCTCGATGTGCCAAGCAATATGCGCTATAAATCAGCCGGAACCTATCTCGAAATTTTCGAGTTTTCCAGGATCGCAGATCCTGGATTTTGGCCAAAATCGAGGATCTACATTGAAAACTTTTTACGCTCCGCTCCGCACTGATGAGCTGTAGACAGCAAAACCCTCGAAAGTAGTATGATGAAATATAGTATGTATTATAATGCATACCTGATTTTTTGAATCATCTCAACTTATCTATAAAAGCATACTGATATGCAGGAGGCAACCAAGCGGCGGAGCCGCGGGTGCAGTCCTATGGAATGATGTAGCTAAAGCTACTCAATGTTTGGCAATCTTTCTAATTTTTTAGAGTTTCTCTCTTCTATCCGCACACCGGGTCACTTTATAATGAATCATCCTTTAGCGGACCCGGTGAGGTCGTCAGATAGCAGAGCTGGCGACCCCTTTTGGGTGTTGGTATCAAAAAAAATTTTAATCATAGATTTTGAGCTGTTCTACCTGAAAATGTTTTAGGTATTGGAACAGCGATAATGGGAAACGACCTCGCCTCAACACCTGTGATGCTCTGTGGAGGCGACCATTTGAAGAAAAAATTTCTGACGCGATTGATCGAAGAACCGTTGATGGCCGTAAGTTTTTTCCGTCGTAAAAGTTACGGACTAACGATAATTTGCTTCTAGTCTGATTGCGTAACAGAGCCAGGTGCTGGATCGGACGTTGCTGGGGCCAAAATAATGGCCGAGAAAAAAGGTAGGATATAGTCTTGAATAGAGGACAGGTGGTGTATTATACTTTAACTAGGTCTGATGCTTGTTTCTCTGACCCTTTGTCTTTCAAAAGCTTTATAGTAATTCCCAAAAGAGGTTATAATCAAAATAGCTTTAGTTTAAGGTTAGATGTCAAGTTAAGGCTTACTGCCTAAGACAAAACCGGAGGGCTGATTTGAATATGTCGATTTGAATTGGCGCCAGTGGCGCCAATTCAATCTAGAAGGGGGCTGGTTTGAATCTGATATTGCTAACCCCATCTAAAATCTTATTTTAGAGGGGGTTAGCAATATCAGATTTGAGCTAGCCCTCTTCTAAATTGATTTGACGCAACTGGCGCCAATTCAAATCGACATATCCAAATCAGCCCTGCGGTTTTGTCTTAGGCAGTAAGCCTTAACTTGACACTCTAAGCTTAAACTAAAGTTATTTTGCTTATAACCTCTTGTCACAATAGCGAATAGGGGGGAGGTGGTGTACTTTAATCAGGTCTGATGCTTGTCTGTCTGACCCAGCCTAAGCTTAGCTTTATTAGTCAAGCTTAAGCACTTAGATAAAATCAATGTGAAGCTCACTCTTAAGCATACACTTACACCTAATCAGATTGTTGGTGTAGAACTTAGCTATGCCTTGGGTCTAAAGCTTACGTTTAGCTCTTAAGTCTCTAAGCTTAATCTTGTGAATCGTAATCTAGTGAAAGGTGATATTTTTTAAAGATTAAATTTACCATATAAGGGATGCATAATAAGAAACTAATAAAAAAGGTTGGCCATTTTTATGGATACCTGAGTGGTGATTCACTTTTATCCAAATTTGGACCGTTTGTTCCGACACCTTTTAAACGCCTATTGAAAACTATGATTGCATAGAATGAGGGTTTTATACCAGAAGTTTAGCTCATTCTTTCTAACATATATTATTTTGAATATTTAGGCGCTTTTGGCGTGGACTTGGTGGACAATGTGATCATTAGCGAGGAAGTTGGCTGGGGATGCTCAGGTTTGCTTTCTTTTCATTTGAAACATATGACTGCTGTACAAAAGAAGGTCTTGTATCAAGTGACTGCCAAAGTCTATCATTCATACCTGGCGTTCGATTATGCTTCCATCTCTGTCACATTATCTCTCTGTTCTCTTTACTACTCACCTAGCGTTCAATTGGCTCTTTTAAATCAGCGCTACTTTCAAATGTACCGGTCAACTTACCAGATATCAATCAGAAATATAATGTGAAGGAATAGTCGGGAAGGTTCGCCAGTCACCATATAAGGTGATACGGTTTCCAATCTTTAAGGAATCTATGAAACAAACCGCTAATAAATGTCAAGGCACACATTTTTACGTTTTTACTAAGTGAAAATTTTTAGGCACCTTGGAAGGACGAGCGTCGTATTTAGCAAAGCATCTTTCCCACAAATTTTCCACGCTATGTATAGTTTTCAAAGTTCGATTCATTGATTCAAAAGGTAATGTTTTATTGGGGATTAGTTCAGCATCAACCTTTTAGACAATTTGAGCAAAGCAAAAGTACTTTAAATGGGCAAAAACGTACCGTTTGTTGGAATTTATTTGTTAGTTTAGGTCAGAAGCACAAAGCATATGTCTTGGCCGGGGACACATCCACCGTGACCGATGGCGACACAAGTAGTCTGTACAAAAATGAGAATTTTACTCAATTAATGAATCGTCTCAAAAAGAACAAAATAGGCAAGTTTTACATTTTTATGGAGTATTCATTGAACTATTCATACTCATACAAGGTTATGAAGTATTCATTTTAAGTCTAGCATTCATTCTCAATGCAACTCATTACGATTTAGATAGAACTGAATTTGACGTCGCTACAGCCAACTGTCGCATGTTGATCAAAAAAGGTAAACATTCGTGCTTCGTATAATACTAGTTTATAACTTTTGCCTTTTAAATAATTCCCAATTTTCCCCTGGAACCAAAAAGTGGTTACTCTTTATGTGTTGCAATTTTGAGGGTGATTTCTTTTTGTAATTATCGGGAAGTCCAAATTTGCAATTATTTTTATCATTGGTACATCAGAGTCTATCATTTTAGGATTTCGGTCAGGCTCTAGTTATCCAATTTGAGTGTTTTTGAGCGCTTTTGTGTGAGAGACTATTCCGTCATAATTTATATTGCCCTGGATATCCATTTTTAGTCACCAGCAAAGCCAGTTATTTTGATTTATTTAGACGAACACAAATGCAAAGTAAAGTTGTATGAATACGGGCACAATCAAATTAAAGAAAACGCCACAGCCTGGACCACAAATCAGACCGTGCCGAACGTTGCCGTTGGAATTCTTTTTGGAGGAGAAGCTGAGGCCGAAAAACTTTTTTTGAAAGAAGGGGTAGGTTATAAGCACATTTTCTCAGGAAATCTTTATGGTTTGGTTTGAAACTAAATGCTGCATATCAAACATACCAACGCGTATGCTATTTAACCTTCATTGCTGAGCCGTGAGAGGGCCTTATATGCTGAAGTGTTAGATTTTGCTGATTTTTGGTATATGATAGACCTCGAGATTCTATTTGATGCGTATTTTTTTTTCAAAAACCGCCCAAAAATTCCAATTTTGGGGGTCGAATTTTCAATAAAAGTTCGAAATTTTTATATGTCTAAAAAACACTTTTCTGGTCAATTTCGATGCGCTGAGTACGAATATGAAATTAGTTTTTTCGTTGAATCTCAAAAAAAAATTTTTCCGAATTTTTCAAGAGTGTACCTTTTTTAGAGCGCCCAAAAAATTTTTTTAGAGCTAAAACACAAAAACTAATTACATATTCATATTCAGGACAAAAAGTGGCCTCTATAAGGGTAATATCAGATTTTAGTTAGGAAACCAAAAAAAGTGACCAAAAATTGCTCCAAAGATAGCTTTTCCTAGAGAACAATTTGATCAAATGCTGAGTAACATTGCAAATCGATATTTTGACCAAACGTTTCCCAATTTTAACGCAAAAAGCTTATTTTTGCACGTACAGTCGAGTCTCTTTATAACGGCGTTTATTCTTGTGTTTCTCTCGCCGTTATAAAGACTCCCATTATGCCTCAGCATTATAGGATTATATTGAAAAATATGAGTGTGTGGTGACTATTTTTCATAAACACTCAATGGATTGAGTCCGAAAATGTGGAGAGACATAGGTTATTGTGCGGAAAGAGAAAAAAGTGGTAAATAGGCATAGCTCAATCAATAGTTATGTTGCAAAAAATATACCACAAACACCAATCCCCCCAGTAAGCTAGCCCGGATTTTCCGTCCGTGCATCACATGGCCGTTAGACCCCATGCACTTCTCATTTCTGGTCAAGTATTAGTTTAAAATATTCGTATAGACCAGATGAATATGTTTTTGTAAAAACTAGGACCAAAATGTAGACAATTTTTAGACAAAATAGTATTTTTTCTCTGTAAGGTTTTGTCCCCAATTTTTTCTTTGAATTTTCAGATGAGTCAGTCCTGTGGTCGGGCGCGAAGCGCCCGACCCTTCCCTTGGAAGGGTTGGGATCTAAGGGTGCCATAAAAAAATCTGGGCGGAGGCATGGTCCAACCCAAAAACTAATTTTCGGTTTTAAGCAAACGGGAAGCTGAAAGTTGTAGGTTAGGTGTTTCTGAGGTCCCTGATTTAAACTCCGGGGTCAGGTTCTGGACAGCAAGGTTGAATTACAGGTTTTCCGGAATCCCGGGTCCGGGAATCCCGAAAAATTGACTTTCGGTCTTAAAGGTATTAGGAAGCTGATAATGGAGGTTAGGTGTTTCTGAGGTCTCTGGTTCCAAGTTTGGATTGCAAGCTTGAATTTCCGGGTTTCTGGAATCTCGGTCCGGCAAGATTATGGAACAGAACCTCTAACCGCGCTTACAGGCAAGTAGTTGGCTATCAGCCAAGTAATCAAAGAAAAAGTTAGCTTTAAAGAAAATGATCAACATATGATTTAACATTTCGCATTATTGTTCTGTTTAGGAAAGACGATGAACAAAGAAGATATTGAAGGTCTTCTTGCAGGAGCGTTTAAAGAAGCCTATGATAAAAGATCACAAGAAATTTCCTTGTTTGTTACGACGCTCAAAGCGATAAACGAGAGGACTTGAAATTGGATCACTGCATAAGCAGCACTCAATATTATCGCGGTAACTTTTCACAGATTTAATGGATTAAAAATATGCAAAGTTTGTGATGTGAGAAAAAAATTTTGTTTAAAAACGTTGAGAAGTAAACTTGAAATGTTGAAAACTGAATGTTTTACAAGAATTTTGGGGAACGAAAGGTGCAAGCGCTGCGCGAGTTTTCGTTGTTGAACATTGTGAAACATTAAAAGTATTTGATCACTTTATTATCATAACATTATTTAGGCTACATTCTGCTTCCAAGCGGAGAGGCAATCACAGTTGGAAATGTATAGAGGAATTCATTTGATTCAGTTGACTTCACTCAAAGTTAAATTTTCTTCGTTTGTATTGTTTTTTCATATCTGGTTGTTGCAAATAAATGTTTCAAAGTATGTACCTGTTATTATAAAAGCTGTTTACCAATTCGGTAAAAGTCGAAACTTGCGTGGTTTTATGAGACTCAAAGACGAAGATTCAAATTTTTCAAAGAAAGTGGAGCCGCAGGTCTCAATTTTTGCCGTCCGGGAGTATATATATTCCCTATATTACCGTTTCTCCTTTTGAGTAAACCCGGGGGCGTATATTTTTCAACCTAGCGGGGGCTTACTTTAGAGAGGGGATTACAATAGAGGAGGGCCTACATTGTTAACATTTTTTGAGATTTCAGTCAAAATCGTGATGCGTGATGTGCAGCAATTGTCGTACCGACTGTTTTCAGCTAAAGATCGGATACGAGAGAATATTTTCGGCTTTAATTCTAGGTAATTTTATGTTTTTACCAAAAAATCCGGGCCCTAGTCATCAATGTCATATTTATGACTCACATAGTGTAAACAACACCAAAAATGGACATAAACAATTGTCCAAAAATCTGACGGGTGATTCTGATGAAAATCTCCCCACAAATCTGATCAAACAAAAGTTTGATCGGAATTTTCATCAAAATCACCCATCAAATTTTTGGGCAATTCTTAATGTCCATTTTTGGTGTTGTTTACACTATGTGAGTCATAGATATGATATTGATGACTCTATCCCAACTTTTTACATAGTTTCCTATTGTCTTTACAGATTTTCAATAGGCTGGAGCAAATCCAACGAAAATAATTGTCATCATTTTTTCATCACACATCAGAATCGCCCCTGATTGGGAGGCTAGCTTAATACATTACTTTACTTACATTCTGATGCACCGTTGAAGCTAATGCTGAAGTCAGTTGGCGCTACTGCAGTATACAAACCCCCCAAATTTTTTTTAAATTTTTCTGGAAACCACTTAATTTAGGGTAATTTGATGCGCTAAGTCCGAAAAAATTGTTACTTTTTTGATTTGAGGTGATTTTAGCCCACTTTTCGCGTCGGGACCAGGGCTGGGAGATCGGATCCGAAATATCGGGGTTGGGATCGGATCGGTTTTTTTGGCCATTTCCGATCCAAGCACCCCTAAGAATGCACTCGGCCGCGGATTCAAATTTAAATTCCCGCCGGCCGTGCCCGATAGGGCGCAGCCGGGAAAAATTTTAGGAAATTCTAATGAACCACCATTCCAAAATTACAAAATTTTCGCCTGCGGCGCTATTTGGTTACCATTTCTCCTGCAAGTATTTTTTAAAATAGTGCAAATTTTTATATGAAAACCGCCAAAAATCGAATAATTTTCGCCTGCGGCGCTCTTTTTTTATTCTTTCTTCACAGTTTTTCAATGGTGATTGTCGTTTTCAGTATCAAAAACTACTGATTTTGAGCCAAAAATACCGAAAATAGCAAAAATTTTCGCTGCCGCGAAAAATTTTTGTCTGAAAAAAGTGTTATTTCCACATTTTTTCCTAATTTAGCAAAATTGAGTAAAAATGGTAAAATTGTACAATTTCGTGAAAAAACATTAATTTCGCCATATTTTACCAAAAACTTGCAAATTTTACCCATTTTTAGGCATAAACAGCAAACTTAGATGATTTGGGAAAAATTTTGAAAAATAGCCATTTTTGGGAAAAAAATTTTGGATCGGATCGGAAATATCGGATTTTTTGGGCTCCGGATCGGATTGGGGGTCACCGAAGATCGGATCGGATCGGACCCGCGATCAAAGTTCCCAGCCCTGGATCCCATGCCCTCACATCCCGACGATTTTCCTAATAAATCTCCCCGATAACGTGCGCGCCGCGCGAAAAATTCATAGGGTCCCCCTGTTGTTTTGAAAAATTTCAACAAATTTTCGAAAAATTCGAAATTTTTTGCCGCAGATTCAAATTTTTTGGCGCGAATTTGAAATTTTTTGGGCTCGAATTTGAATTTTTTAAACAAATTTCGCTATTTTTACCAAATTTTTGCCGAATATTAAACAATATGTCAAAAATTCTGTAAAAAATGTAAAAAAGTCAAATTTTTCTCAAAAAATTTTGGCGCTAATTTAAAATTGGCTTAAATTTTCAAAAAGCATTCGATAAACATGTTCGATTAACATTCGATAAAAATGTTAGCAGCGCCTGGTTTCGATCCAGGGACTTCTGGGTGTAGAGGAAGTCATTTGCCGGATCATCAGGACCACACACGACGCACAAAATCAAAGCTTTGATTATCGTACGGTCGGTTGTTCTCCGTCAACTGTTCTCCTTCGTTTCGGATGAGTTACCTGAGTGGCAAAGACCCTAGAGGGCTAGGGTGCTACCCTAGGAGGGCTTGAGTGATACCCTATAGACCTAGTGTGCTACCCTAGGGTGCTAAAATGTTACCCTAGGGCGAGTGTGCTACTCTAGAGGTCAACCCGTGTGGGCTAGAGACTCTCGAATCGATGTACTTACATTCCAATTGTAAGTCACGCCCATTCTTGACTTATTGAGTTGGCTACTCGACTCGCGCGTCAAACTGCGAGCCAAGCCGCCCTCTGGCCATGCGCGCGACGATGCTAACAATCGATTGGGACGTCCATCTCCATAGGGTAAAGCAGGTCACAGTTGACTGAGGATGAGTTGGCGAGAGTGCCAACGCACAAAATTGTCGTGCGTATGTCCGTCATAAGCGGTCAAACACAGAACTGGAGGATCTGGGACTTGACTGGTCGACTTGGACAGTACTTTATTTGTGTTTTTTATAAAATTTTTATAAAAATGTGCAAATTTCACAGATACCGAAATAAAAGTGCAGTTTTAATGTTTCAAATTTTGTCTTGCAAAGTACGAATAATTGCGTAAATACCGCTTGGATAGTAATTTATCGGATACTCGATGAGACACCGTCGTCTAACTTTTCGTGGACTTAAGCTTGAGCTTTAAGTTTGGTCTTAAAATGCTCCTAAGACAAAGTTACAAGCAAACAAAGTCACAAAAATCAAGCTTAACCTGAGCCCAGCATCGAGCTTAATCTTAAGATTAAGCATTGGCCGAATGGACCACTTAAATTCTTAAGTTTACTCTTAAGCCTGTAATAAATTTTGCCTAATAAGAGTTGTGAAAATTTTAAGCCTAACCTTAAAACTTGAGCTTAAGTGTATGAAAAGCAAGTCGGCCGGTCTCACGAGTATCCGAAAAATTACTATCCAAGTTACCGTAAACTCTCTAATTTAACCCCCCCCTCTTGTTTTACCCCCCTCTCTAATTCTGCCCCCCCTAGAGGTCGATCGAGTAATTATGCCCCCCCTCTAATTTTGCCCCCCCCCAAAATGCAAATTTTTCCAAAAATGCCAAATATTCAAATTTTTGCCGCAAATTCAAATTTTTTGCTAAAAATTTGAATTTTTTACCTATTTTATGCCATTTTGCAAAATTTTTCAATTTTGCAAAAATTTGCCAAAATTTCGAAAAAATTCAAAATTTTTGGGCGGGAATTCAAATTTTGAATTTTTCGAGCAAAAATTGAGCAAATTTGAGCAAAAATCCCAAAAAATTTTCCGCGCCGCGCCTCCGGCGCGGCGCGAAACCTCGATCGCGTGATTTTACCCCCCTCTATTTTTACTCCCCCCTCTAATTTTGCCCCCGCTAGAGGTCGATTGAATAATTCTGCCCCCGGGGGTTAAATTAGAGAGTTTACGGTATTAGGTTGGAAACAAAGTTTTGAGACTCGAGGCAGGGTTTTTTTTCCGAAAAATCGAGCGTCCGGAAATTTTGCCGATTTCACCTATATAGGGTTTTTTGATGCGGGGAATCCGAATTTGAGGTCAGATTTTAGGTGGTCCCGCCACGAAAATTGAGAAAACCGTTATGGTCTTCAAAAAATGGCAATTTTTTTGTCAAAATGGGCCACAAATGCCCATTATTTAAGCGATACGAAAAAACTAATTACAGATTCGGAATAAGCGCATCAAAATACTCCTAAAAACACTCATTGCAGAAAAAGTTTCCATATTTTCAAAAAATCGATTTTTTGGCAAAACCATGTGGTCAAAAAATCCCCCCATGGTCAAAAAAATTAAATTTTTTCGGATTTTTCGCAAAACATGTTTTTAGGGGTATTTTGATGCGCTGATTCCGAATCTGCAATTGGTTTTTTCGTATCGCGTCAAAAATGGGCATTTTTGGGCCATTTTTGACCAAAAAAGGCCATTTTTTGAAGAAAATAGCGGTTTTCTCAATTTTCGTTTCGGGACCAACTAAATTCTATATATCTATACCCCCATATAGGTGAAATCGGCATTACTTCCGGACCCTCGATTTTCCGGTAAAAAACCCTGCCTCGAGCGTCAAAACTTTGTGGACAACCTAATACATATCCCCGAAAAATATCCAACATTGAAAGGCAAAGAAAATTTAAAAGAACTCGATACACGAATAATTTTTCGTAAACACACCGGGTAACTGTCTCTCCATATAGCACAGCACCTTCTTAATTTTTTCGGCTGTGTTTTCCATTGCGCGAAGAGGAGTCTGTAGTTCCGTTTTAAATCCTGCTAGCACTTGCGGAACACCAAAGTTGGGCATAAGCCGATTTTCGCTAGCGTCAATTAGGCCAAGTGCTTCTTTGATGAATGCGTGAAGCTTTAGGGCATTGGCATTAAGTTTCCTTTTATTCCCAGCACTTGCTTCGTCAAAATCCGACTTCTTTTTTATCTTTTTCAGTTCGTTTTCCAAGTCCTTCACCGCAATAATTGCCTTGTTGAACTGAATTATTGTGGAGCCCAGAAGGCTTAGGATTGGATCTACTAATTCTGCGCCCGACGTCCAAGAATTGCGCAATGTTCGGACTGCGCCATACAGTCCCGGCAATATGGCATAGTTAGTGGCATATGTTTTCAGTGTAGATTCAAGTACAACCAGTTCGTTTTTTATTGTATTCACATGATTCATTGAAAATGGGATCTCGTCGAATCCGCTTATATGGATGCTGCTTATAGATGCTACGAGATTGTCTAATACTATTGAAGCGCCTACGGTGCCAGGCCCGCCTGTGATACTGCCTCTTCCCTATTCTCATGATTGATTTCACCATTTCACTGCTTTGCGCCATTTCACGTTGTCCCGCCGCGATCTCTCTGAATATCGCGCCGAAGCACGTTTTCTTTCCAAAGCAGGCAGTTGGAAATAACCAGGCAGACACAGGCTTTCTCTGCGCCCTCCCAATTCGGCGGCAATTCCTTTATGTTCAAATGTGAATTAAGATTTCAAATCAATGAAGAATCAATCATGAGAATAGGGAAGAGGCAGTAGTAGTCCCTAAAATAGTGGACCTACAGAATGTATGATCACTAGGGCCAGGATTTTTAGGTCCCAAAATTCGCATTTTAGGTACCTAAAAAGGTCCCAAAAAAAGGCCATTTTAGGTCCCTTTTAGGTCCCACCAAAATGGTCATTTTAGGATGAAATTTCCCAAAAATTCCCCAAAAAGGTCATTTTAGGACCGTATTTGTGGGAGATTTTGATCAAAATTTGCCAAATTTTTAAAAATTTTTATAAAAATTCAAATATTTTTCGAGAAATTTTTCCAAAATTTTTTCAAAATTTTTAAAAAAAAATTTTGAAATTTTTTTCAACAAAATTTTTTTCGGCGCCGCCTTCGGCGGCGCCGGAAAAAAAATTCCAAAGGGGGGACCCTATTGATTTTGGGACCTAAAATTTCCCAAAAAAGGCCAAAATAGGTCTTTTTAGGTTTTTTAGGTTTTTTTAGGTTCGGACCTAAAAATCCTGGCCCTAATGATCACTGATCTATGATGAGCTGGAATCTAAATACTGTATAACTAGCGCGATAACGCGCGCTAGCGCGCGGGGAGTCTATATCAGTATGCCCTTTCTATACAGTATGCCTTTTCTATATCAATATGCCTTTTCTATATCAATATGCCCTTTCTATATCAGTATGCCTTTTCTGTTCTAACTTCTCTCACATTCCAGGGGGGAAGGTCGCAGGGGGGAAGGACCACAGGAATGGCTCGCCACCTGCGGTGGCTCGCAAATCAGACTCAGTCTAAGTTTGGCTCAGTCTGAGGTTGGCTCAGTCTAAGTTTGGCTCAGTCTAAGTTTTCACGAAACCGTTACAGATACGAAAAATAAGCACTGGATAGAATGAACTCCCTCACGAAACCGTTACAGACACGAAAAATAAGCACTGGAAACCGAAACTTTAGGTACATTTAGTCTATATTTTGTCTAAATTTGTCTACATTTTAGGTAAATTTTGACCTCAAATTCGGATTCCCCGCTAAAAGTTACCCTAAAATATAGAATGCACTCCCTCACGAAACCGTTACAGACACGAAAAAATACAGAATGCCAAAGGCGGGAATTCAAACGTGCAACGGAGGGAGGGAGGGAGGAAAGACATCACAGACTTATTATAAGGATGCTTGCATAAGCCTGAACCTAAATGCCTTAAGTCATAAGTAGGGCCAGGATTTTTAGGTCTTTTCCTAAAAAAACCTAAAAGACCTACTTTGGCTTTTTTGGGAAATTTTAGGTCCGATCCTATTTTGCATAAAATCCAAGCATGGCAGCGGATCGACCTTTTGCCCGGTCCGGTCGACCCCCCGGTCCGGTCCGGTTTGGTCCGGTTCGGTCCGGTCTCTAAAAGGTCAAAAATTTTTCGCGGCGCTACCTTCAGTAGCGCCGAGATTTTTTCGTAATTTTTTTGTAAAGATGTTTTTAGGGTATTTCGATGCGCTGATTAATCTGCGCATTATTTTTTCTGCAATTATCGGTTCACTGGCTATTCACTTTATTGATATAAGCAGGTGAGCTGGTTTTCTAACCTTATATCAAGCACCGCAGCGGACCGACCTTTTGCCCGGTCCGGTCCGCTCGACCCACCGGTCCGGTCCGGTTTGGTCCGGTTCGGTCCGGTCGACTTTCTATAAAAAATTACAAAGCAAATCAAAGCTTTCTTTCAAAACAAACCAGACCGAACTTCAATCAATTTTGCATTGAATTACAATCTGAAAACAAAGTAAACCTTAGTTTGGACAGACAAACATAGAATCAAATCATAATGGAAACCAAACAGATTTGCCGGTCTGGTATGCCTTACTTACCCAGAACCAAGCATGGCAGCGGACCGACCTTTTGCCCGGTCCGGTCCGCTCGACCCCCCGGTCCGGTCCGGTCTCTAAAAGGTCAAAAATTTTTCGCGGCGCTACCTTCGGTAGCGCCGAGATTTTTTTGCAATTTTTTTGTAAAGGTGTTTTTAGGGTATTTCGATGCGCTGATTACGAATCTGCAATTATTTTTTCCGTATCGCATCAAGAATGTTAATTTTTGGTCTAAAATTTTGGCCAAAATTTCGAGAAAATTGGCTAATATTTTGTGAAAATTTGGCCAAAATTTGCATTTTTCACCATTTCACCAATTGCAGATTTGTGATTAGTGCATCGAAGTAACCCCGAAAACACTCAGTCGTGGAAAATATTTGCGACTTAAAAATGGCCGAAACCGAGACCGAGTTTTATAGGAGAAAAAACATACAAACAGCAAAAAGCGCCGCAGGCGAATATTTTGGAAAAATAGCGACGTACAATAGAAAATAGAAGGAAAAATAGCGCCGCAGGTAAAATTTTTTATAAAAATAGAGTTGTTTGCCAAAAACTTGCATTCAAAATTTTTTATATTTCAAAAATTTCAAATTTTTTTGCCGCCGAAGGCATTCTTAGGGGTGCTTGTTTAGTTTTGGTCGGTCCGGTTTGGTCCGCCGGACCGGCCACCCCCAGGTCCGGTCCGGTCCGGTTGCCATACTTGATAAAATCATCATTTTATGTACCTAAAACCGGCATTTTCTCAGTTTTTTACAAAATTTTCAAAAAAATTGGCAATTTTTCCAACATTTTGTGGAAATTTTTTACATTTGAGGCTTTTCTGTGAAAATTTTTACTTTTTGGTATTTTTTGTGTAACATAAAAAATTTTCATTTGAATCCAAATTTTAGCGCCCAAAGTCAAAATGCGCCAAATTCGGAAATTTGAACCGGAATATTCGAAAAATTTCGCCAATTAAAGTGAACATGGTTAAAAATGTATAAATTTTTAATAGCTCTGCTATAAATACTATATATTTCCAAAAAATTACGGTCTTAAAATAACTTTTTTGGTGTAATTCGATCCTAAAATGACCATTTCGGTCAGTTTAAATGGCCTTTTTTGGACCTAAAATGGCCTTTTTTGGGACCTTTTTATGATCCTAAAATGCGATTTTTGGGACCTAAAAATCCTGGCCCTAGTCATAAGTATAATAATCCATAATTGAACGTGAAAAAATATTTTTCCCGACCGGAATTAAACCCTTCCCCGCAAACCACACAAGTTGGACCCATTCCGTACAGAGTAGTGCCTTAAGGGATTTCGGCCAAGCTTTTTCGAACCAAAGCGTTTGCAGACTGATTTTTTGCAACCGGGGTTTTTGGGTCGCTGAGTCCGAATCCGGGTCAGAATAATTCCAGGAATACCCTCGGATACGACATTTCTCAAAATTATTTTTCAATATTTTGGCGCTGAAGTTAAATTTTGGGTTAGTTTCGGGATTTTTTGGTTACTTTTGATAAAATGACCTTTTTGGCTTGAAGTTTACTCTTTTCGTAATTTTTGGCGAAATATATTTTAACGGTAAATTTCGCCTTGGGTGATCCGCTTTATATGTGAGAACTGAGCCGCTTACCGAGTATTGAAAGAGCAGCTATTACGATAGAGAGCATAATCCTGGACAAATTGGTGCGAAAAATTCGAGCGAATGAAAATGAACGCTAGCTTCTAGATGCTATTAGAAATATTATTTTATCGCTGAAATTATAAATAAAACAACACGCCATAGGGAGTAATGTTGCCTACTTAAATATTCAGTTAGATTCCGTTCTGAGCTTCAAACTTTGCCACGTATGAGAAGGCGAGAGAAAAAAGCAGTGAATACGGTCGAACCCAGCCTGGGGAACCTTACTAAAGACGAAAAACGCTTGAGAATGAGGTCCATCAATTGAAGCGGCAATAACTTTAGTCAAGAGCAGTGTCCGAGCACTTACCTCAAGCGTCTTGACTCAAGTGTGCATTCTTTCTTTGTTTCCCTCGGCTAACGTTCTATTTCTCATCTTTGTGCCCGGCTGCCTATTTCGCAAGAAAATGCGCGAGTAATCGATAACGGCGCTACCTTGAAGGTGGTGAGTTGTGATTTCGAAAAACTGAAAGACTACAGTGCAGTTTAAAAAGTGTAGTGCAGTTTTTAAATTTTTGTTTTTCAAATTTTCGCTCTGGAAAGAAAGGAGTCTAGGTAACCCCCCCGGTAAAAACCCCCGCTCGCCATTTTTGCCATAACTTTTTACTGGAACCTTCTAGAAGGATGAGTAATAGCTTAAATGGAAGCTAAGACTCTGGGCTACAAATCGGTATATTACTTGCCGCATCTCGATTCAAGATTCTCGAGATTTAATTATTTTCGTCTCAAATTTTCGAATTTTCAAAAAAGTTGAAATTTTGAGACAAAAATAATTAAATCTCTAGAATCTTGTATCGAGATGCGGCAAGTAATATACCGATTTGTAGCCCAGAGTCTTAACTTCCATTTAAGCTATTACTCATCCTTCTAGAAGGTTCCAGTAAAAAGTTATGGCAAAAATGGCGAGCGGGGGGGGGGGTTACCGGGGGGTTTACCCATTCCCGGAAAGAAAGTTTGCAAAAGGGTCCGTTACTTTCAGTGTTGTCACTTTTTCAAAAGTCGCTTCCGGAGGCGTGGCAACACTGGTTACTTTGGTCCAATGTCCTTTTCCCGAACAGCAAGCTCTTTTGAGGAATTGTCGGTCTTGAAGCGAAGGTATTGCAACAGTGATAATGATAAAAAGAAATCGTTCGCATAAACAATTTCAGGTGACAAATCGCAACTCCCTGGAGCATTCTTGCTTTTATTTTCTGATCACATTTTTCAGTTATTCTGAGTGATATATATTTAAAAACCTTTCATTCAACTTTTTCAAATAAAAATTTTCAGGATGGAGACAAAACCGGTGGAGCAGGTCTTGGCCCATCGATATTCCCACTTCCAGCATTATTTGTGGCATGCCATCTATGCCCGGGAGCGGAAATGCCGACAACTCGAGCCTCTTTTGCCGTAAGTGAAAGTTTGAAGTGGAATGTGATGTAATTTTTTACCTTTGCAAGTAAAAAATACATTAAAATAAATTTTCCGGAAATGTGAAAAATTTAACTTTTTCGTCAAATTTAACTTTTTTTCGTTATTTCTGAAACAAATTTGGCCTTTTCTCTGAAAATTCAACGGTTTCGGATGAAATTTTTGTCATAAAAGATAAAGTATTCCAAAATATTTGTAAATTTGGAAAATATTTTTTAATATTGATAATGTTTAGTTTTTTTATTAATTTATTAATTAATAATATTAAAAATACATAAAGTTAGGAAATTTGAAATGTTTCCATTTTCCGTTATCAAATTTTGATCCGAACGTTTTGGAGCATTTTTTTCTGGAAAAACCTAGCAAAAAACATTTTCTTCTTCAGCCTAGACGCCGAAGTTCGTCAGGACCACATGAGATTTGTTTGCATTTCCGACACGCACGAGAAATTGGGCGAACTGCTCCCGAGAATTCCCCCAGGCGATGTGCTGGTCCACACCGGAGACTTTACAAATTTTGGAGATCCGGAGGCTGTGAAGTTGTTCAATGAGCAAATGGGTCAGTTTTTTTTGGATTTGGAGTTTCAACTTTTCAAAATTTTGGATTCGCGCCAAAAATGCTTGCAATCAAGCGAGATTTGTTGCAATCTCGGTTGTAAAAACCGTTTTTCGCGCAGTTTTCACTATGTTGGTCATTGATCTGATGTTACTGTGTCTATGTCAACTTTTTGTTTAGTTTTTAATGCTTTTTCAAATTTTTGAATTCGCGCCAAAAACCTTTCGAGCAAACCCATTTCTCCAGAAATCCACGTATCTCAGAAAATGGGTTTTGGCGCGAATTCAAAATTTCGAAAAAAGTTTTGGAAACTAGACAAAAAGTTGGCATAGACACAGTAACATCAGATCAATGATCAACATAGTGAAAACTGCGCGAAAAACGGTTTTGAAAACCGATATTGTTGAGATTTTCCTTGGAGTTCGATTCATTTGCAATCAATAATCAAACGCGCCATTGCTGCGCACCAAATTTGGCGGAAATTTGAAAATAAGTTTTTCATAACTCACGTTTCACGTGAGTAAACACCAATTCTGGTATTGCTAATCCCCTCTAGAACCGTATTTTAGAGGGGGTTATTACCAATATCAGATTTGGCGTTTACTCACGTGAAACGTGAGTTATGAAAAACTTATTTTCAAATTTGAGAATTTTAGGAACTTTGCCGCACACGCACAAAATTGTGATCGCGGGCAATCACGAACTGGGCTGGGACGAGACTGAGGACGTGACACAGAGGCAGGAACCTCACGTTAACAAGCCGGGATCGCCACAGGGATACAAATTGCTGAGCAATTGCATTTATTTGCACGACTCTTCAATTGAGGTAAGATTTCGTCCCTACAAAAGTGCGTTTTCAAGGGATTTCTGACTGAGATTTTTACCATTTATGGTTTTCGACCTCGCTGATTCCGAATTTTGAGGTCAGTTTTGAGTCAAAACATTTGACCTCGTTTTCTGGCATTCTGATAACTTCAAGGCCTAAATGATCAGAATGCCAGAAAGTGGTACCCCTGTACCCCAGCGTCAAAACTGACCTCAAATTCGGAACCAGCGTGGTCGAAAACTGCTAAGGTGTCATATTCTCGATGAGAAATCAATTAAAAACGCAACTTTGGATGATCGCACAATATATTGAGAACCGTTATATTTCATGTAAAAAGTGCATATGGCAAGCCTAAGCCAATCAATACCTATGTTTCACTTTCCATTTCAGGTCCACGGAATCACAGTCTATGGCTCGAGTTGGCATCCTCTACCCGACTATCCTTTCTTCAGGGAGCGCGGAGCCGCTCTTCACAAGGAATGGCTCAAGATCCCGACCGGCGGCCAAGTGCACGTTTTGATGACTCACACGCCGCCCTTGGGACATTCTGATTCTTGGTAATCGTTCTTGGGAGATTTAAAATTTACGATTTTTCAGGATTTTTTGTAAAAATTTGGAATTTTTGTATAGAATTTCTATCAAGATTTACTGCACCGTTAGTTTTTTGGACCGTATTGGTGACAAAATGTTGCCAAATAAGTATCCAAAGTCGCAAAAATGTCACAGAATTTGAATCTTTGGCGTGAAATCTCTGAAATATTTGCAAAGAATTTGTATTTTTTTTTGCAATTTTTTCCTAAAAAATCTAATTTTTTCAGTTATTTTCAACTTTTTTTGTAATCTTTCCTCTAAAAATGGCAAAATTTTCAATTAAGGATTAATTTTATGACCGTTTTCAGGCACGGCGAAAGATGGGGCTCGGCCGAACTGCTGGACTGCATCGAGAAGAGAATCCACCCAAAGTTTCACGTCTTTGGTCACGTGCACGAGCAAAACGGCGTGACGACGAACGACGAAACAATTTTCATCAATGCTTCGATTTGCGATCACAATTTGGATCCTGTAAATAATCCCATTTTGTTTGATATCCCATTGCCCGCAGGGCAAACGAAGCAGGTGTTATAGGAAATAAAAAATATAATCTCTTTTTACACTTGACTTTCACACACTTGTCTTTTTCACGCCAGAGAACGCGTGGTAGAGACGCAGGGTTTGCACTGTGAGGATCCACTAGCCACGTGAGGAAAAGGTCATTTGGACATCCTGGAAAAAGGATTTGCCGGAACTTGGGCTGAAGCTCCACATCCTGAATTTGGCGCAGCTGAGCATCTCGCGCGGGGGTCGATTGTACAATTAATGGATTGTGTAAATTGTAGAAGCTTTACGTCACACTATTTTATTTACGTATCATATTCAAAGATTGGAATAAAGTTGTAATATAATCATAAATTTATCACCTTGCTCCAGGACGACACAAGCCATTTTATCGGAGCGTTTTCTTAACGCATCGACAAACACAAAATCCATTTGAACACATTCTTTTCATTCAAAGGTTTTCCCTTCCAACTTTTCCGCACCCAAACTTGGCCAAGGTCTTGGTTCAAATTTCGTATTTGTTCATGCTTATCCAACAAAAAAACGATAAAATTTTGACAAATGCAAAAAAATTCGACAAACTGTAAAGGTCACATTAAAATTGTCGCAAGAGAAATGACGCAAGAGTATTCGCTATAAAATTCCTCAAGTGTTAGGTCTGAAAATTTTCGTGCCTGGCAAAATGTTTGGGTTTGCTATTGGGTATTTTCATAAGTCCTGACCCCCTTCAAAGTCATGTTTTTTGGCGCGATATTGCAATTCTGAGCGCAGTTTTCTTAGGAAACCATATTGGAAATATGGGGGTAGGAAAGGGACATTTTTATCCAAAGTCATATTTCGGCCAAAAAATGGCATTTTTTGTCCAAAAAGGTGGCTTTTTTGGGTTGTCCGGCGAAGGTTCCGCAAAAAGTCTTTGGTAAATTCGGTATATGATGTAAACTTATTGTATCCGGGGGTTTTCAGATGTGCTGATTCCGAATCTGTAATCAGATTTTAGACGAAGTTTCAAATTTTTGGCGTTAAATTAGGGGTTAAATTAGAGAGTTTACGGTAATAAGTCCTTTATTGAATATTTTCATGATTAGTCTCGTCTAGGTGACTCCAACCAGGTGAATGCAAATGTTTCCCAGAACGTTGGGGCTACTCCGGTTTAAGGGGGCCAACCGCAGGAATTTGGAAAAAAAATTTTTTTTCTGGAATACGCCTATATGGGGGTTTTCGAGTGCGCTGAGTTCGAAAATGAGGTCCGTTTTTTCGTGTGGCTCATTTTTCCCGGTTTTCGCGTCGGGACAAAATTTCGATTTTTTTATATTGGGCTATTTTTTACCGGGGAAACATGTTTTTAGGGGTTTTCGACCCCGCTGAGTCCGAATCTGACATTATTTTCTGCTTGGTCCCACCACGAAAATGTGAATTTTCGAAAATTTTCGCTATTTTTGGCAAATAAGTATGATAAAGAAAAAAGAGGGAAACATGAAAAAACTTGAGAAAAGTGGCATAATATCATATGGATAAATATTTACTGACCGGTATATGACGATTGAGCCCGCCGATTAATCCCAGTAAGATTGACCCCAAATTTCAGATTTAATTCTAGAACACCTCTAGAGTAATTATTTGCGAGAAATTTAAAGTTTGGTTTAAAACATCGAAAATTGTCATTTTGTGGTCACAAAAGGTGGATTTATGAAATGATGTCCGTTTTATGGCGGACATGATCAATCAGATCCCAGAATTCAATCCCCAAGACTAACGAATAACAAAACCCATCGGGCATAAGACCGTCTCCGTGGAAAATCGAATGCTAATTATTAATCAAACTTCACGGTTTAGATTACTATTTGAGCAACTGATTGGATGAATACTCTCTTATTCACAGAGGGATACATTCGGGGGTATTGGTCCGGCCTTACAGTCTAAATGCATACTGATTAGGCTTCGGATTCGGCATAACGCCAATGCCGATCAGTGGAACAAAACACACACAGAGGGATACATTCGGGGGTATTGGTCGGGCTTATATTAATTTTGTACCAAAAAGTCTTAATTTTGTACCAAAAAGTCTTAATTTTGTACCAAAAAGTCTTAATTTTGTACCAAAAAGTCTTAATTTTGTACCAAAAAGTCTTAATTTTGTACCAAAAAGTCTTAATCTTGTACCAAAAAGTCTTAATCTTGTACCAAAAAGTCTTAATCTTGTACCAAAAAGTCTTAATCTTGTACCAAAAAGTCTTAATTTTGTACCAAAAAGTCTTAATTTTGTACCAAAAAGTCTTAATCTTGTACCAAAAAGTCTTAATCTTGTACCAAAAAGTCTTAATCTTGTACCAAAAAGTCTTAATTTTGTACCAAAAAGTCTTAATCTTGTACCAAAAAGTCTTAATCTTGTACAAAAAGTCTTAATCTTGTACCAAAAAGTCTTAATCTTGTACCAAAAAGTCTTAATTTTGTACCAAAAAGTCTTAATCTTGTACCAAAAAGTCTTAATCTTGTACCAAAAAGTCTTAATCTTGTACCAAAAAGTCTTAATCTTGTACCAAAAAGTCTTAATTTTGTACCAAAAAGTCTTAATCTTGTAACAAAAAGTCTTAATCTTGTACCAAAAAGTCTTAATCTTGTACCAAAAAGTCTTAATCTTTACCAAAAAGTCTTAATTTTGTACCAAAAAAGTCTTAATTTTGTACCAAAAAGTCTTAATCTTGTACCAAAAAGTCTTAATCTTGTACCAAAAAGTCTAATTTTTTTACCAAAAAGTCTTAATCTTGTACCAAAAAGTCTTAATCTTGTACCAAAAAGTCTTAATCTTTGTACCAAAAAGTCTTAATTTTGTACCAAAAAGTCTTAATCTTGTACCAAAAAGTCTTAATCTTGTACCAAAAAGTCTTAATTTTGTACCAAAAAGTCTTAATTTTGTACCAAAAAGTCTTAATCTTGTACCAAAAAGTCTTAATTTTGTACCAAAAAGTCTTTTTTGTACCAAAAAGTCTTATTTTGTACCAAAAAGTCTTAATCTTGTACCAAAAAGTCTTAATCTTGTACCAAAAAGTCTTAATTTTGTACCAAAAAGTCTTAATCTTGTACCCCAAAAAATCTTAATCTTGTACCAAAAAGTCTTAATCTTGTACCAAAAAGTCTTAATTTTGTACCAAAAAGTCTTAATCTTGTACCAAAAAGTCTTAATTTTGTACCAAAAAGTCTTAATCTTTTTACCAAAAAAGTTTTTTTAATTTTTTTTTTACCAAAAAATCTTAATCTTGTACCAAAAAGTCTTAATTTTGTACCAAAAATCTTAATCTTGTACCAAAAAGTCTTAATTTTGTACCAAAAAGTCTTAATTTTGTACCAAAAAGTCTTAATCTTGTACCAAAAAGTCTTAATCTTGTACCAAAAAGTCTTAATCTTGTACCAAAAAGTCTTAATTTTGTACCAAAAAGTCTTAATCTTGTACCAAAAAGTCTTAATTTTGTACCAAAAAGTCTTAATCTTGTACCAAAAAGTCTTAATCTTGTACCAAAAAGTCTTAATTTTGTACCAAAAAGTCTTAATTTTGTACCAAAAAGTCTTAATCTTGTACCAAAAAGTCTTAATTTTGTACCAAAAAGTCTTAATCTTGTACCAAAAAGTCTTAATCTTGTACCAAAAAGTCTTAATCTTGTACCAAAAAGTCTTAATTTTGTACCAAAAAGTCTTAATTTTGTACCAAAAAGTCTTAATCTTGTACCAAAAAGTCTTAATCTTGTACCAAAAAGTCTTAATTTTGTACCAAAAAGTCTTAATCTTGTACCAAAAAGTCTTAATCTTGTACCAAAAAGTCTTAATCTTGTACCAAAAAGTCTTAATCTTGTACCAAAAAGTCTTAATTTTGTACCAAAAAGTCTTAATTTTGTACCAAAAAGTCTTAATTTTGTACCAAAAAGTCTTAATTTTGTACCAAAAAGTCTTAATCTTGTACCAAATTTATTTGAGCATATTCCTGACCATTTTCGGCTGGGATTTTGTACCCTTTATAGGTTTTCGACCACGCTGAGTCTGAATTTTTACATTAGTTTTGACCTAGGATCGACCCTAAGGGTCGAAATGACTACCCTTAATTTTTTGAAAAATCCATGTGCTCCCCCCTATGGTCCGAAAACTGAAAAAATCGATTTTTGAAAATGTGTTTTAAAAATCTCTGCAATGAGTAGTTTTATGGGTAATTCGATGCGCTGATTCCCCGGTCTGTAATTATTTTACCCGTAACGCGTCAAAAAAAAAGTTTTTGGACCATTTTTGTTAACCAAAAATGGGTAGTCATTTCGACCCCCTTGGGTCGAAATGAAGACAAAATTAAGACTTTTTTTGGACAAAATGAAGAC
>JAKKPZ010000279.1:0-68199 GCA_022814885.1 Ditylenchus destructor
AGCACAAGAAATATGAAGTAAGCTTGATCAAAAGCGAATTTGGGGAAATAGGACTGAAAGCTAACTTTCAATCAAATTCTGACACAGTGGTTTGGTCTGGGGAGCGACCAAGAAAGCGATCAAAAATGGGGAGTCAAAATATCTCGATTTTGGAGATGAGAATGGAGAAGAGCTAAGTGGAAGAGCAGAAGTGGAAGTGGAGAAGTAGAAGTGATTTTAGCCCGTAAATTTGGCCCTTTTATAGCGCTGGAAAGGACCCGTCTCCTCAATTGAGACAGTCGGCCCAGTCCGCGACGCCAGGCACGGGCGGGGATATAGGAGATATTTTGGCCCCCCATAGAAATGAAAGACCCGACCATCTGTGTCAGTTAAAAGGGAAATGTTATATAAAATTGTGATCAAGAAAACGGCACATTCCTAATTTATTCAATGGCTACAAAATATGGTGAATTGAATGATTTTCGAGTCGCTCGCGACAAGCTAAATAGTCTGAACGTCTTTGATTTAAACTTGATGTCTGTATTTTTAGTTGTAGTTTTCTAATTTATGCATGATTTCCGAATAAAAAGCCTTCCCCCCAAAAATACCGTCTTACTCAGAAGATGTTTTCTTGCATCAAATTTTTCTTTTTACTTTGTTTCCAACTCCCAAATTTGGTACAAGGAAAGTCCTCTTGTGTTTCGAGTCCCTTAATTACCACAAATACAATCTCGAACTATGATAATCCGCCAAATATGACTGCACAACACAATGATTGATGTTTCACAATACCACGGCTATCGAATTTGTTCAGTGTAAATTTGTTCAATTCTAGGAATAACTCATTCGCTAAATTTGAAAGTGTTTCCTATTGAAAAGTGTCAATTCCTGCAATGGCTCCAATAACGAGATTTACAAGCGCGGACCGAGCCAGCAAAGGACTTGCTGAGGTGAGATTTATCTTTTTCTTCTGAATCAAGAAAGAATGGCCCTTGATTGTAGGTTATACCTAGGGCTATCAAATGTTCTTGAAAACTGGGCATATTTTCTGAAATTGGCCATATTTTCTTCAAAACCGAAAGCAATCAGCACTAATAGAGGAAATCCAGAAAAAATGTGACGAACTTTTCAGAGACATTTGCTATAAATTTACACATTTGTTCTCTTTTATCCAAATTTAGTATAACAAGGCATTCCTCTACTAATCTAATAGTGAACCGCAATTCCATGATCACTCGTAGTGTAAACTAGCGGCTTGGGACTCCCTACAGGAGTCCGATTAAAAATTTTGTATAAATGTATGCCTATATGTTCTAAGTTCCCTCACATTCCAAGGGAGAAGGTCGGGCGCTCCGCGCCCAACCACAGGACTGGCTCATCTGAAAATTCAGATGAGCAAAAACTGGGGACAAAAACATTACGGAGAAAAAGGACTATCAAGAATGACCTTCCAAAAATTCGGGACATATAAATTATTGTCTAAAAATTTTTGTCTATATTTGTTCTAACATTTTGCAGAAACATACTCAGCTGGTCTATACGAACATTTTAAGCTATCACTTGCCCTGAAATCAGCGGTGCAAGGGGTCTAACGGCCATGTGATGGACGGACGGACAGACCGGGCTAGCTTACTGGAGGGATAACCATTTTCAGGGTTTGCCAAAAAGAGCTCTATCAGGCTACCTCCTCTTCGCCAAGGAGAACCACTCCAAAGTCGTTGCGAGCAATCCGCACAGCGATCCACAAGACATTTTTCGCAAAGTGGGCAAGGCGTGGAACGAGCTTGCTGATTCCGAGAAAGACAAGTGGAATCGATTGGCAGCTGACTTAAGGAAGAAGGCGGCAATGGGAGAGAAAAGTCGCAGCCGGAGCCGCTGAAGGGTACCGTCGATTGATTATAAAAAAATTGATTATAATCAAATTACTCACAACATTCATTAATCGTCCTTATGAAACCGTTATATTTTTCTTTTTTTATTCTATGAATAAATATCATAACACATAACATGAAGCAACTAATAACATTTGCCCGACTAATTGCGCGAGAGAGAAACTTTTTCATGAGATATCATTTTGCAACAAATGACAGTTTAAGATAAAGGACAGTATAAGATGATCGCTTGTTAGATTGCCTGTTACTACTAGGACTCGTTACCAAGAAAAAACTATGCAGAATGCATTTTAGGGTACATTTTTGGTGTTTCCATATAAATTTGTCCACTTATAGCGAACAATGACCGACAGTGCTTTTGTTGGAACCATGGTGGGGAAATTCGATAAATGCAAAGGAAGGCTTCATCGAAGCTTTGTCGAAGTTTTCTAGTAAGCGCGAATCGCCGGCCACTATTTCCTGCTGTTTCCCAGCTGCGCGCATTCGTTGTTGTCTTTCCAACGAAGGAAACGAATGCGCGCAGCTAGGAAACAGTGGCCGACGATTCGCGCTTACTAGAAAACTTCGATAAAGCTTCGATGAAGCCTTCCTTTGCATTTATCGATTCCCCACCATGGTTGGAACGCGAAGAAATCAATTTCGGCACATGTTTAGCGGTCAATGTGATATACAAAATTAGTAAAACCCAATTGGAGAGGGGGTGGGGTTACAATTGGGGGGGGGGGTGTTGCTAAAAATGGCCATAGTTCGCTAAAATGGCCGATATCGTTTTTCTGAGTGCACTTTTCGTACCTAACTCGGTGGCATTATGAGGTTTACTTTTTGCATTTAGTCAAAAGTAGCCATTTTTGTCCCTTCTCAAAAACTTTTTACGGATCCCCTAGAGTGACTCCCTACAAAGCCAATAGTTAAATTAAAATTACCCAAGCGAACTCTTTACCGCTTTGGCATGCATTGACGTTCGTAAAATTAAAAAAATAGAAAGAACTTGGTCCAGTAAACTTGGTAAAATAGATGATGGATCAATTTGTTAAAAAAATTCAATTTTGCTAATTTCTAAAACGTTGGGCTGTTTTTCTAATTTTTTCTTAAGTATAATTCAGTTAGGCAGCGAACGGCACATATTTCAAGCAAAATCGCAAAAGCAGAACTTTGGGCAAATTTTGCCTTTTCAGTTTTTCCCCAGGAAAATGGCAACCGAATAAAAACAGTTGACATCGCTTTTACTAAGTCTCTTATTGTTTTCTATCATTATCATTCTAAGCAATTTTACTGATAAGTTTTATTGTTGAACAAAGTGATTAAATAAATCAGTTAAATGAAGAAAAGCTAAAATGATTAATAAAAGAAACAAAACCAGAGAATTTGTACAAAATTTAAAAAATCATTAAAGCCATTAACCATCATTTCCGCTTCTACGCTTTTTGCCGGCCGCATCAGGTTTCGTTTTTTGCTTGGTTTCCTCCGACTTGCGCTTTTGTGATGACGCCACGGTTGTAACTGTTGCAGTCGCCTTGAAAAATGTATCAATTCGCCCTTGCTGGGCGATTGTTCGGCTTTTCTTCAATCGATCAATGGCGGTACGGATTCGGTCTTCGCTATAACATATATGTTACATTATTATAATACGTAAATTTTTATGCAGTAACTTACTTGAATCCCTTCTCAACGCATAGGAATTTAATGATTTCGTCGAGATTTGGCTCCGTCCAAGCGAACTAAAAAATATAAGTCTAGTTAAATATGGTAACTACTATTTAGATAAAATAATAACGCGGTACTCTTCATGCATAATATTCGTTCTAATCATAAAATTTTTTATATTTTTGGAATATTTCGATTTAGCAAAATTCGTCAAACATACAGGGTGTCACAAAAAAATTCTACTCTGATTTCGTAATCACGATGTGTTTATTTTTGTCTTTTTTGACGCTAAATTCAAATATGCTGAAGGAAAGTTATATACCAAATCAAAGCTTAGATTCTCTGCTTTGATTTGGCATATAACTTTTATTGAGCACATTTGAATTTGACGTCAAAAAACACAAAAATAAACGCATCGTGATTACGAAATCACAGTAGAATTTTTTTGGGACACCCTGTATATGATGATTGTTCTCATTTAGTCTCAAAAAATTGTCCTTTTCTATTTTACAGAACTTTTTACAGAAGGGACCTTTTATTCCGCGAAACACATTATCTACTATTTACGGATATTTACTACTCCGATTATTTTAGACGTCAATCGTTTTGGCATGGTTATAACATAAAATACTTACTCAATTTATATAGAATTTAATATATGTGCTAAATGCCTTACCTGGATTTCTTCTCCATTTGTGACTTCTGGATGAAGAAAAAGATTTCTGGCCGCGGCAAAAAGCCAATTCTCAGGTGGAGGATACTTCTGAAAACAAAATGACTTTTTATAAAATTTCGTTTCGTTTAAATAATACCTCTTGGTCAATATTTTCCAAAATATTTTCTATACTCTTGTGTTGAGAAATTAACTCAAATGCTTTCTTTGGACCAATTCCACGGATTGATGGACAGTAATCACAACAAAGGAGAATGCAAAAATCCACAAACTGCTCAAATGTGAATTCCAGACATTTCAAAATTTTCTCCAATGAGAATTCCTGAAAATAAAATATTACCACGAGGGACTTTTATAACAATTTTAGAGCACTATGCAGGCTAACCGAGATAGCGCAGGCATTAGGATTTTTAATTAAAGCTTTTGAAAAATTTATGACTTTAGCAATCTTTTAGTCATTCTTCGATAATTACAATTACGAAGGGGCGGAGGGTTTTCTATCAAATCATTAATTACAAGGAGAGAGTAAAAATCTCGAAATTTTTGATTACCCAATATCTTTGATGACGCCTATGGGATGCAATGTAGAACTTTGTTTCGAAGTCCATAATAGTAGTTACAAGGGAAACCCGCGGCTACGCCGCGGACCACCCCTCGCAGTTTCCATTTAGCCCACTCTGGGGGTTAAAGGGGTCATAGGGGGCCACAGGGGGTCGTATGGGGGCTGAAAATGGTACCATTCGTCTTCTCTCGCCGAGACGAAGCGATTGACGTATCACACGCCCAAATCCGAGTGGGGCGTGAAATGTTGCTGCTCGGGGGGGGGCGGGACTGACACAGTGCGCCTTAGAGGGACTCCATTGTTGCCGCCTAATTTAATACTGTTTAAAATAAAAAAGTAACTTTTAATTTTATAAAGATAACAATAATTTTTCTTGTAAACGGTAAATATGAACAAGGAAAATATTTGGCTCTAAAATGTTGCTCTAAAATAAAATATTTTGTAGTATAATATGGATGTTCAGATAACAAGATAACTTAAACTCGGGATTACCTGAATTGGTACTTTTTTGGCTTCGCTAAATGACATATGGCGAACCAGGATTTTTGATCCGAACGTAAGTGCGTCCATATCTTCGGTAGCTGTCGCGTAAACTTTGTCAGTGCGCACCAACTCTGCACATTGAGCTTCCGCCTCACAAGGTGCATCCACAACCGGGACTCCCATCAGACGAAGTAATTTTTTACACTCGTCGTTGTGCTTCGGTGACACCTATAAAATCAGTGTGGAATCATTTAGAAGGCAAAGTTTTTGAAATGTAATACTTTTATTGAGCGCCGTTCAAATTTCTCCACGGCAGTTGCGTCGCCTTTGTCCTTGGCCTCTGTCAGCAATATTTCATTTTCTGAACGGCGATCGGTGCGTTTCTGCAATTCGGCGGATTTCAGTTGTGGTGGCTTTCCATCGAACACAAAAACGGGCTTTATTCCGTTTTCCATCATGCGAATTGTGCGGAAAAACATTCCATACAAGTGACTGAATAATACATTTCAATTATATTAACAATTTCAGAAGGAATCACTGAATAGATGTTATATCTCACAAATTTATCCAATCTAACTAAGTCGCATGTCTGCGGCTTCCGAGGCCAAACATTTTTTGTCTCATATTGGGCTGAAATTTGGGGAACCCCGTTTTAGGGTAAGTTTAGTTTGTGAAATTTTTTTCAGACCCCACTGCTAACAAAAAAGTGGCTTTTTTGGCCAAAAAATGTCATTTTTCAGGTTTTTCCGGAAATCGTCATAACTTTCCAAGTTCCCTCGATACGGGGCTGTGTGATAGCGCATTTTGCAGCTCTCCGAAAGTTCCTAGGGAATCCGTAAAAATTTTCATCGAGCGATCTCAAAAAAGTGGCTTTTTTGCCCAACAAGTGTCATTTTTGCCACTTTTTTCGCTATAAAAGAAAATTTCCCGTACTCGCGGCGAAGGCCACGGCGCTCCCTCGAGTTATTGGATTAAAGTACAAAGATCTCAACAAGGAAACTGGGAGCGATAAAATGAGGAAACAAAACATCTTTTTTCGAGAGGGAAAATTTTGTATTTAAATTTTCTTGTGACCACATACTGTTGAACCAGGGTGAGCTAGTGAGTTACGTTTGATATACAGTTATGTTTGGATTGACAAGTTGTCTATTTTGAGAACTGAATTTCTAAAACACAAGCTTAAAACACAAAGCTTTCTAAAACACAGCTTGGGGCTGTATTATTTGACTTATGTAAAATGCCCACCTCGTGGTTTCACCATTGTCGTCCATCAATGGGGCTCCATCTTGACGAACAGCGATAAGAAATTGATACAAACTCATTGATGCGTCGATTGCAATTTTTCGACCAAAATATGCTTTCATCTCATTTGTTCGAATAGCAGACGCTGCATGGTCGCCAAGCACTTTCGACAAATCCTTCATTCCTATTATTCACCTCACGAATATTCTGTAATCATGGATGAATTATTAGCTGTAAAAATATTAAATCGATGCACAAATAACCAAATGAATGATAATAAAACGATGATAATAAAACGGAATCCCTTTACATAAACCATATTCATAAATCAGCGATCAAGTTCAAATTGGTGCCAATTTACCTGACATACTTGCAAAGGAAATTATTGTAGTCAACTTTATGTCAAATGCCAATTTGAACCTGATAGTTAGTTTATGAATACGATTTTAATGACTCAAGTGAATCTTTTCCTTTGTGTTTTTGTCATATTCTCCGTTATGCATTTTCCTGGTGCGGACTGAAGGGATTGTTTATATTGGAAAGGTCCCGGGTAGAGTCAAGGAAATTTTTAAAAAGTCTATGGTGAAATGTGAAACTGGATTTCGAAATAGATTCACAAATTGAAATTTGTAGTGAAATGGTTTCCAATCAACAATGCTTAGATACATGTTACATTAAATTAGATCAAATTCTTGCATTCACACATGGTACGTATTCCGCTATTATCAGCTTTTTGGTTTCATTTTTAACTGCTAACACCAAAGGTCCTTCAACTTACATTGACAAATTTGGGATTGTATAACGGTTTTCGGACGCGATTTTCTTCGGATATTTTTATTACTGTGGGCAGGGAGGAGCGAATTGTCTCAAACTTGGGAGATTTCTAATTACTATGGATTGTTTCTGTTCGGAGTTATTGAAACTGCAGCTAGCATCTGTTTTCGCAAAGTGGTAAAATGGTACTGCTTAGACTGCCCTTAGACTTAATTTTACAGAAGAAACAGGATATAGAGTTGGTGGCTATGCATGATATACGATATCATAACGGGATTACATGTGATAATAAAACAACAGTTGTATTATCAATTTTTGAAAGAAATTGATAGTTTTGATATAAAATCAGCGGCAGTGAAATTTTTTAGACGTAACCCTTGAGCTGCTGCTAACTGTACATTTTGCACGATACCATGAAATAAAATTTGTAAGCTACCGTAAAACTAAACTAACTTTCAAGCAATTTTTACGTTTTGTGATGATTTAAAACTGATCTGCATCCAAACGCGATCTGAGAGAAGATAGTGGAAATATTGCGTACCCGCTTCAGAGCGAAGAAGCTTCTTTCATTCCTTTGAGCGTACCATACCAAGGCAAAATGTACTCGATGGAATTGAATCATCAGGAAAGCTGGAGCGGTTGGTACCAGTTTATGTAAGTTGTATAAAAAGTAAAATAAAAGGTTGGCTCATTTTGGACAGATTGGTCAAATAAAGAGGCTGGAAAGCTTTAACTGGAAACGTTCTAATCAAGATAAAAGCTGGAATACGAAGAAGTGAACGAAATAAATGATTGGAAATTGTATTATGATAATTGCAGGTTTCTGGATGAATGGTATTTAACTTTGACAAGTGTTAAGCATTTAATAATATCCCCAAATTAAAAAACCAAGTTAATATAATCTCATTTATAATCTCAAACGTGGAATAAATATTCAGTGACTTAAAATCCCGTATTGAAAAGTCACAAACTTGGATAAACATTGAGAATGAAATGTTTCAACCTAAACCGTTTGTTCCAGGGAAAACTGGACTCAGAAGAAGAGTGCGAATTGAATGGAGCAAGGATGAGGTGAAGCTCACATCCAGAGAGATGGAATCACAGAAACCGATGCATGAAAACAAACAAATATTCATACATGATATCTGTTAACTTAATCCGAATTAATCTCTGTTTCCATAGAATTACAAGGCATCGTGCTATAAATTTTGCGCTGTAAAAATTATGCATCAGTGCATTTCACAAGAAAAAATCAGGTATTTACTACAAGCTTAGGTGTCGGAAGTAAAATATTCATCATATGCGAAAAACGTGGTTCCACAAATGGGGATAAAGATAGCATGAAAGGCTCACAAAAAGGCACATTTATACAAAATATATAGTAACGATCACAGTATTGATAAGAGTATTGATATCTATGACGGTGTAAGAACAAAGGGAAACTAATTTACAGTATTTCTACACTGTTCGTCCATTCATTTGAACTATTCCGCCGAAAGCGCTGGTATGAACACAAAGGAAATGCTATAGCTAGAGAAGAAGCAGCTTAATGCAAAGAAACTTCCAGAGGAGCCAAAACGGACATTAATCTGGGCAGGGAAGTTGCGAAATTGTTCCCTGGCCGAGTCCTATTTTTAGGCATAGAACAGTGTTGGGTTGGCGGGAAAGCTTTATACGTTTTGCAAAACAATTTTAATCGCCAAAGCACAAGTTTTCATGAATATTATACAGTCGAACCCCTCTCCCCGAAAACACTGGTCTCGAGACCGGACAAAATCAGCGTTATCTGGGACTCCGCCATTTCAAGGGTAAAAGTGCCTAACAATGGTGTTTTTGTACGTTTTGGCTTTGTTAGATAATATATTAGCGTTACATATTTTAGAATTAGCTAAATTTTCTCGAAAATTTTCGCCGCCTTCGCCGCGCCCGAACCAAAAGAAAAGAGGACCCTTTTGTCATTTTTCACATGGCCTAGCCAAAATCCGCGTTATCCGGTGGCCAAACACATACAAATCCGTTGACGTGAATGTGCGTTATCGGGTGATCAGCGTTATCTAGGAGCGTTATCGGGGGAGAGAATTCGACTGTATATGGTTTCATTCATTTCTCTTTTTGTATAGGTTGCATTACAATTATAATAAAACTGTTATACCACACAAAAACGTAAATTTTTGTTCATTTCTAAGAACTAAGGATCCTGACCATTTGGTATTTTACAAAAAAGCATTTTGGCGTGTCGCATATTGATGTCCAATTGTTCAAACGTTTGGTGATGTTGTTTAGTTGCTTCTTTTTTTCATACTGTTCAAACGTTAATTAGCTCATGCTTCTGTTTTCATACACAGTTAGTTACTGATTTGTGTAGACTACAAAATGTCGCATATATTTTTCTATAATCACTTAGGTTTATAATCAGCACATAATGTGGAGTCTACATAATGCTTCGCATACAATCAAAACGTTTTCCGTCGTATTTTGTCTGCCGTCTCTTCAAATAGACAAAGACGCGCCCTTCTCTCTCATTTTCCGTCGACGGAAAAATTTTCCGACGACGGAAAACGTCGGGCTAAGCTCGACCGAGCCTATTTTCGCAAAGGAAAATGTGTCGAAATATGCAAATAAATTACATATTCGGAATCTAGAAGCACAGTTGGCATAGGATGGTCAATATCAGATTTGAAAAAAATCCCGAAAAATTAGAGGAAAAATGGCGGTAAACATAGCTAACAATCGTCATTTTTCCTCATTTCCTTCTAAAAACGTCGACGTTTTCCGTCGACGTCGGCCTTTTATCTATGGCCGACGGAAAACTCTCTTCTTTTTCACACTCTCTATTTTCCGTCGACGGAAAACGTCGCATTGTAACCGAAGTGTAATGCTTTACTTCTCTCTGGCATTCGAACTCAAACTTTTTATATCCAAAATATATGCCGAAAGTTTTTCTTCATAAAGTTATAAAAAGTCATTATTCTGGTCAAAATTAACGGAAAATATTTTGTGTGCTTTATTGTGGCTCTTTTTCCTATATAATCAGCTTTATAATCAGCACATAATGTGGAGTCTACATAAGAGAGTAACAAAATGTACCATTAAATATTCTAAGGAAGGAACCAGGTTTAAATTACATTACATCTCATCTGGATCGTTTATTTCACTTTTTGAACTCACCTTGCTCGTAAACTGGATTTGCATTATCAGTGCTAGTGTATTCTCCAATCTACGTAATACAATCGATTGATGTCGCACAATTTTCTCCCGTTAAAAGTAAACTTTGTTTTAAGGTTAGCTTTTCCAAGAAGGAACGGTATTTAAGTTATAAAACATCACTATGTCCCAACCAGGGTTGTGCCGAGTCGCCAAAAAGTTCGAGTCGAGTTTCGAGTCGGCGAAAACCTCGATTTTCGAGTCAAAATTCCTAATGATTAAAAAGATAAAAATTTCGGTTTTTAAGGCAATTTTTTGCTAAAATCTGCTGCAATTGTTACTACAACACTTTCAAAGTTAATTTAAAGCAATTCACAACCGAAAATTTAGCCAATTTTAGCTCATTAATTATAAGTTGAATGAGAGTAAAATATAAAAAGCTAACTGGCTTTGATAACATTCAAAAAATTGAAACAAAACCTAAAAAACTCTTGAAAATTTCCACGCTACCGTTTTGAACAAATGGCTCAAGTTCGGTTCATCCCATGTCGACTCATACTGTCATAATAATACTAACGCATTATTAGAATGACATACAACAAACCATGGAATCTTCTGACCATCGCATCAATTTCTTTCTTCCTCATTTCTGCACTCATGCCTACACAAAACTTAATTTGACCGGAACTTGAAACCCATTTTTCCAATTGTGACATCTGGATCCATTTATATCCTTCATTGATGGCTTACATATTTCATTCAACCATTTTAATCAATGTGCGCGCGAGTAACAACATTGCGTGTATCGGGCCCTTTTTGTGATTAGGTAATGCGTTTGGTACTTTTCTTTTGCACTTTAGACAGAAATAATAGTCAAATGAGCTCATCATTGCTTATCTCTAAGAAAACGGTTTCGTAGAGATACCTCTAAAAGTTCGTGTCACATGCACAAAGTTCAGTAAAACGAAGTTACCTGTAAAACATACGCGCACAGCGTAGAATTTGTAGAGAAATATGTCATTCTTATTATATCGATCTGCCATGTCGATACTCCTTGGATTTCAAATGTCCCTCATAATTTTGATTAATCAAAAAAGGTGTGCCCAAGTTTCCTCTATCTATCTCTGTAGGTGTACCACATTGGCGTGCGTATTGAATGTATGCTTCTTAAAACACTCGATCCTTTTCTACGTTCACACTCCGTTTCTTTCGTGCCATTTTCAACTGATATTTTGCTTCATGAATAGTTTCAATTACTGCGTGAGAAGCAATTTCGAAATGAAGAAGCTCATGTTAATTAGATTTATCTTGCTTAGGTACTAGTAAAACGATAGCAGTGTGCAATAGAACGAAATCATGAAACGGAGGTTGATGCAACAGTGCTAGTCGTAGGTGAGGCAGACTGGAATGTGGAAGTTTCAAGATCGAATGGAAACCCATAACTCAAGAATTGGACGCTATAAAGAATGAGCATGATCACTCTATGTGATATTCACAGGCTTCACTTGAATCATATTCTTAATTACCCATTTTCCCAGAAAATTTTTCTGCATATATCCTGCTGCTAAACATCCAGCTTACCCAATTCATTTGATCGTTCAGATATTTATTTCATTTATTTCCTAAAACTACTTGGATTACCTTGGTGCCTTTTTGAATTTACAGTTGAAATATTTCGTTTTTATTTTACGAGGATTAAACATTAGAAGTCGATTTAGGGTAGCATCAGCAATTTGTGATCCAAAACATTAATGACCATAGAACAGTATAAAAAAATTTGCTCACAATAATTATTACTATATGATATGCTAGTGATATGATTTCACCATTGTTTGATTATTTCCTCATCCCTAGACCGACTTGAATAATCTATTAATTTCACCCCTGTTTTGCCATCGCACATTTAGTTTGTCATCGTTTTGGGCCGTCTACTTTCCTTTCATTTTTTTCCTGAGCTCTATTTCACTCCTCTCTCCTTCTTTGAGCTAGCATTTCCTTTGCTGGCAAGCATTGCCCCCATTTCTATCCTATCTCTATCCCGTCTCTATAGTTCAGCCCAGCCCTTACAGCCTAGCACAAACAATTTCCCCCCTACCCCCTTCCCATCTCTATGCTAATGCACCAAACAACATTGGTCTTTGATTCACTATTACCCAGCCCCAAAGTTTCCAGCTCTTTCGACATATGTTTTTGTTTACTTGTACGCGCTGGGTACACCCTATATAAAGGCTGGACTGAATCATTTGCTTCATCCACAAAGGACCAAATATTCAACTTCTATAAAACTATCGTCAAACTCTGCGATTATTTTCGACATGTCCGAGTTCACTCAGAAAAGCGTCCACAAGCGCGAGACTGAAATTCGTTAGTTTTTATTTTATTATAATACTTTAATTCTTTATCAGTATTCTAAGATAGATAATTCTCGTAGAGATGCTTTGAGAGAAATTATACGATATCCACTTTGCATGCATTTTTGAATAAAATTTCTGAAACCAAATTCTGAATTTAAAAAATTTCTGCCTTCATTCCTGATTCCAATCTCCCAATCCCACGTATTTATAGATAGGTTTTTTTCAAATTATCCTTCTAAGCAACTATAATTTCAGGAGAATCTCGCCAGCCAGTGTCTAGCCAGCCTCAGCAGTACACTCAAGAGGCGCGCCGTCTCGATCAAGCCAAAGGCTCATGCCAGCAAAAGTCCAAGGAGTTTAGCCAGACGCATGCTCAGCAGGAGCAAAGTAAGTTTAAAATTTTTAAAGCTCCATAAGTTCCCAACTTAAAATTCTCAGGTAGTAATATAATTGACTATATCATTCACAAGGCGTTAGATTCGATAAAAATGTTTCAAGTTCATGAAACAATCGTAACAATTTTATATAAACTGTTACAATTTAGTTGCGCATGACAAGGCTAAGCAGTTGTCGAAGATTGAGGCCGAGGCTCGAAAGAAGGCAGCTGAGTTGGAGAAGAAACAGGATAAGGACATTAAGAAGGAGAACAAGGACCGTGAAAAGCTCATGGAGCAGGTAAGTACTAATTTATAGCACAGGTAAAGTCATTGTATCGTTCAATTTAGGAGGAAAAGACTATGAAGATTGCTCAAAAGTTGGCGGCAAAGCAGGCTGAGGCTCGTGATGAGGAGGAGCGCACGGCTCAAGAGGTAAATTGAAACACATCTTGGAAATAGATTGAAAATTGGACAGTAGCGCATAAGAATTTAAAATTTAGCAATGCGTTCCAAATTTTTGATAGGTTTTTCTAAAATTCATGAGTGTTATGCCACGTTGACTACCTGATAAACCCACCGGGGCTGAAAAGGATACGCTTTACAGTTCAACTAATCCTTTGAAAATTTTAGCTGGCACAACGCGAGGCTCAAGCACAGCAATTGGCCAATGAGGTATCGGATTTGCTTGTAACCTGAAATAATAGAGACTAAATGGATTGTTTAGTTGGCTCAACAGCGTGCTATGGAACGTCAGACTGCAGAACGCCGACTTGCGCAGCTGATCGAGGGTGAGAGTGCGGCAAAGCGAAAGTTCAACGAGTTGGCTCAGCATCAGGCCCAGGAAATTCACGGTTAGTAGATTTTCGTTATGCGAACGAATTTATATTGAAATCTAATAATTTACGATAAATATTTTAGAAAAAATGTTAGTGTTCAACAAAACTTTAATTTTGATTGCAAACAAACCATAATAAGTGATTGCGTATTTATTATTTACTAAACTATCGGTTGCAGAGATGGAGATCCGCACCAAAGAGCTTCACATTTCTGAGTCTGTGGCTAAGCGAAACGCTGAGGTAAGCCTCCTCTAATTATTTCTCATTTGCAATATCATTATTTGTTTTCAGGAATTGGCTCGTAAGCACGCCGAACAGCGCCGCGAGTTGGAACAGAATGCGCGTGATCTGGAAAAGACCCGAGCTGAGGTCAAAATGGCCGTTGATTTGGCTCGCAAACATGCCGCAGACCGCGCTGAATTGGAACGCCGACTCAACGAGTTGGCTCGTCAGGAAAAGGAACAGCTCGCTCGAGCTATGGCCTTGGGCCAAGTGAGAACTTTGTCGTTTTGAAAATTAACAAATTTTACGAAAATCAGCAATGTTGGCTGGATGAAGTTTATAAAAAGAAGAAAAATTATTAAAAAGTATTTTCCATCGTTATAAAAGAATACAGAATGAAAAAAGATAAAACAAATGGTGCCTATATTTTTAAAAGTAACTTTGTCACACTTAATGCTACCTTGCCACGAGAATAGAGTTAAAGTGAATTTGAAAAGCACATGAATATTGTAATAACATAAATTTGTGTTTCAGCAGCAAGAGCAGCTTCAAGCAGAGATCCAGAATCTGTCAAGCAATGTGAACCAAAATGCACAAGAGCTGCGAAATGCTGAATTAATGGCAAAGAAACAATATGAGGTACTTGCAAAAATATTATTCGATAAATTATTTAAGTTAATTGGTTTTTCAGGAGCGCAAAACTGTGGAAGTCAGTGCCAAAGAGAACATTCAGAATGAAGCCGAGGCCATGAAGAAGGCTCAGCAATTGGCGCAGGAGAACGAGGAAAAACGACGAGGTTAGTTTCACTTAAACCCTAAGGACCATAACAGTTATTACTGTAGGTTGCAATATGGTAATTAGGACTTAATAAATTTGGTAAAAACCAAAAATAATTTTTGATCATCATAGTACAGAGTTGATCTTATTTTCTCTAAATTATTAATGGCCATTACAATTCTCAATTGGAAATTTAAAACACTTTGTACAACTGAGAAAAGAACATTCCATCTTTTCAGAGGCTCAGAAGTTATTATCATAGGTTGTAACTTCGAATTAGAACTCAGTTAATGTGGATATAAATTGCCGATTACAAATTATTGATCGCAAATACCTACAAAATTTGATAAAAAATCAAAAATAAAAATAATTTTCGATCATCATAAGATGCAATTGTTCTTACTTTCTAAATTATTAATGACCATTACAAAAAAGAACATTCCATCTTTTCAGAGGCTCAGAAGACTGTGCAGGATTTGGCTGGACAAGAACAGGAGGCTCGTGAGAAGGCGCAGCAAGTTGGACAGAACGTGAACGTGACTGTTGAGCAGCGCCCGGCCACTGTCGATGTGTTCGAACACCGCCGCTATGACACCAGTATGTTTTGTTCATATGCTAGAAGTGACAAACACATAAAAACATTTGAAATCACAACTTTTCGTTTGTAGAGAATTTTTGGTTTTTCAACAAATTATTTGGAAAACTTGTCTATTTTTTTGACTTGCTAATAATCATGATTGCCAATTACATATTAATTTTAGCTGAGCCTGTGGTCAAGGCGGAAGTGGCTACCGACAAGGGAGACGAGAAGGAGTCGCACGGCCTCGTGGACAAGATCAAATCATTGTTCTAATGCAGCGGCGCAGAAGAATAACGCTCCGGCCGCTTGCCGTTTTCTTCACTTAAGTTTTGTATATTTTTGTTGATATGCATTTATTTAATCATTCCGTTGCTTTATTTTATCCCCTGGACATATATTTATTTCGCTTCATGCATTTTCCTTGTATTTAAATGTTTCTCTTGTATAATTCACTTGATCATTGAATAAAAATATAAAAATAACTAACTATAAAATCTCTTGTTCAAGGGAAAATTTTTGATAAGAAAACGAGAATGTACTGAATCTAGCAAGAGGTTAGATGCGCATTCAAAAACTTAATGCGAATTACTATTGCTATAACTGTTGCATTGTTATAACTGTGCCTTCGAGAATTTTAAGAAATTTTCAAGAGGAGAAGAGAAAGTTAAAAAAAAAATTTCAAAGAAATTTGACCCTATTTGTGTAACCATGTTTCCACATATGTTGAAGACTACTTCTGAACTTAGCATTGTGGTAGAGATAAGAATAAAACTTGTCTATTTTTTTGACTTTCGCACCCACTATCTAGAGCGCTGGACGAAATAGTGGAGTGGTACTTCTTTTTTGCTTTAACTCCTAATGTTTTACTCACCAAAAATCACTCACTTGTGTCAAATGGATTTCTTCTTGTCTCTCTTTTTTAGTATGTAATTTTACAAAAATAGGTTTTACTAACTCGCTATAAAGCGAAAATTATTTGCTAATAATTAAACTGTTGCATTGTTATAACTGTGCCTCCGAGAATTTTAAGAAATTTTCAAGAGGAGAAGAGAAAGTTTAAAAAAATTTCAAGGAAATTTAACCCTATTTGTGTAACCATGTTTCCACATATGTTGAAGACTACTTCTGAACTTAGCATTGTGGTAGAGATAAGAATAAAACTTGTCTATTTTTTTGACTTTCGCACCCACTATCTAGAGCGCTGGACGAAATAGTGGAGTGGTACTTCTTTTTTGCTTTAACTCCTAATGTTTTACTCACCAAAAATCACTCACTTGTGTCAAATGGATTTCTTCTTGTCTCTCTTTTTTAGTATGTAATTTTACAAAAATAGGTTTTACTAACTCGCTATAAAGCGAAAATTATTTGCTAATAATCATGATTGCCAATTACATATTAATTTTAGCTGAGCCTGTGGTCAAGGCGGAAGTGGCTACCGACAAGGGAGACGAGAAGGAGTCGCACGGCCTCGTGGACAAGATCAAATCACTGTTCTAAAGCAGCGGCGCAGAAGGATAACGCTCCGGCCGCTTGCCGTTTTCTTCACTTAAGTTTTGTATATATTGCAAATTATATATTGTAAATTTTGTATATTTTATCACCTTGACACATTTATTATTGCTGCATTTCTTTGTATTTAATAATAAAATCGTTCATTGTTGATCATTTGGGTTTATATTTTTCTTTTGTGGTTTTTTCATGCAGATATCTTTCGATGAACCGATCGGAATCAATTTTGGCATTGGCCATACGGTAGCGCATCTTTCTGGTCTTATCTTCCCGATAAAGTTAAACACACATTTTGTGGTTTAGAGTCAAAGTGCAAACCAAAACGTCGTTTAATCGTCTTTTATTTTAATGTTGTATTTTCTCAATATTCTTTCTCCATATACATCGATAGGCTGGAGGGTGAATAAGACGAACGTTGTTTACGTTTTATGTCTTGAAAGCAATTGTTCCAAAGGGAAACGCTTCGCAACATTTCTATGGCTGTGATTGTTTGCCAAAATAAAACGCCTTCCTCGAGAATTGATCTTGGACATTGGCCATTAAAATGTTTTTCGCTGACGATTGTGTGAAATGCGTTGTGTTTATGTCTTTTTCTTTTATATTTTTCTTTTTATTCAACGACCGCGATCAAACCATGAGCTAATCGACATTCCTTCGGTCATTTGAGCTTACGAGAATGCTGTATCTACAATACCTCCTCGCTTTTATTTTGTAAGGGAAACTCAATTTCAAATTTGCGCGAAAATATAATTGCGATTGGAGACAGCTCTTTTCCGCGCGCCTACATCAATAGGGAAAAGTATTGACTATAAAAATTTTAACTCTTATAGGGCCCCACTCAAAATTTTTTACCGATCTCTAGAGGAGATCCCTGCCAAGAAATCCCCCTCATTAAAAATTTCCAGCGACCACTTTTTACCCCTTTGGCACGCAATTATATTTTCGCGCAAATTTGAAATTGAGTTTCCCTTACAAAATAAAAGCGAGGAGGTATTGTATATGTGTTCCAGGCGAGTTGAAAATCTGGCAAATTCAAAAATCCGACGTATGCACAATTGTTCACTTTTCTCACAATTTTTCCCTGAAGCCTGAAATATAGATGACCCCGAAAAATCCTAGGGAAAGCCTAGAGTTAGACCTGGGTGCAATAATTTCTGATCAAATCCAGCGCATTCATTTTACCTGTCGAGTTGTATCATGGACCTGGCCGGATTTTCAATTTTGTGTGTGTTGTTAAATGCGTATATTTTACCAGCGCTTTATTTAAGCATTCACCATAAATTCTGTTTCAAATGTGTCCCTGAAGAAAGCGCTCTCTCAAACAATGTTCGATGAAAGGAGTTTACGCGGGTGGTGCGTCACACTTTGGCCAGCACTTGTTATAATTTTGGCGAACATCCAACAGGTTCGCCAGTATTGTCGTTGTTTTCAGTTATATTTATTTCAAATAAGTTTTTGTGACAGAAATTAATATGAATTTTTGTGAAAAAGTTATTTTTTGATTTTAATAACTATATTCGTACAGAGTGAATACAAAATGTGTCGTTATTCCATACATGGACATCTTGACTCTAGAAAATATAGTTCTCAGTGTGTTTACTCATATTTTTGTAGACCAGTTCCGCAAGAAATGAAACAAGGTGTGGTTCCATCGATATCCGGAACAACCCGAGAATGGCATTTCAGCCAAAGCACCGGGATTGCACTATAATGGAAGGAGACTTAGCTCTCTCCCTCATTACCCAAGATGACGTAACTGATTATATGTGAGTCAATTTTGTTTTCTGTAAATATCCGTGGGAAATATGATTTCGATACAATGCACATTTATGCGTTAAAATTACACTATTTTATCTTTAATTTACCTAATTTTTAGATAATTTATCATAACTAGTGTTTAAAAGGGTCATGCCAAGCATTGGAATTTTTGAATTGTGCTATTTTTCGTGTTTCCGGCCACAATTAGCTCGATAGTGTTCTACTAGGAAACTGGGCCAATTTTTGCCAAAAATGTAAAAAATCAAATATTGATGAAAAATTTGCTTTGCCCCGCCCCACCCCTCCACCCTCCCCAAATGAATTTGGGGACACCTATGAATTTCCGAGAAAAATTAAAAATGTAAAATATAATATTTAAATAGGACTGAAAAGGTAGAAAATAAGCAAAAAGTAAAAATGGGCGAAAATTAGTGGCGAATGTTTTATGTGGAGAAAAATTAACTAAAATTTTAAAACCGGGCAAAATCCTCCGAAAATTTTCCGGCGTCACTATTGGTGGCGCCGGAAAAACTTTCGCCATACTTCCTATGCTTTTTCTCCCGACCCTCCCGGGTTAACAAGGGCCATTTTATATGTAAATCCTTATATTTTGGCCGGGGCTGGATAAAACTGTCTGGTGATTGAGAGTGTCAGGTTAGCGTGCTGAGTTCAAATTTGATACTAATTTTCGCAAAAATATTCGAACTTACTTTTACTTTTAAACACTTATTAGACATTTAACTCTCGATTATCTTTTACTGCACTTAGAAAGTTAACTCGTGATTTTCAGGTTTCCTGTATTCGAAAACCTGCGTGAAATTACTGGATCCATGTTGGTGTTTGAAGTCAAGTAACTTCCCATTACCGTAGTTAATCAATGTTATTCTTGACTGCTTTTCAGCGGTTTATTGTCACTCGGCCGGATGTTCCCCAACTTGCGAGTTATCGGAGGTCATTCCCTGATTATGAACTATGCTCTAGTAATCTACCAAAATCAGCATCTCCGTGATGTCGGGTTAACGAAGCTAACGACCATAAAAAACGGCGGTGTGCGAATAGCAGAAAACCCACGGCTATGCTACGCCCGTTCGATAAATTGGGATGTAATTCTACGTGGAAAGATTCGGGGTCTCATTATCGATGAAGGTATGAAACTTTTTATCGAAAAATTTATTTCGTTTCAAAACAAAGCTATATTTTTTACAGCCTTAGAATTGAGTCCCCAATAAAAATAAATTTTTTCGAATGTTTTCTTCAACTCTGTTTCGCTGATGTGTCTAAAATAGGTTGTGGTTTGAACGATATTGTATCAAAAATAAATTTTCAACCTTTCTTCTCTGTGAAGGATGTACATAAATATCTTAGGAGAAAAGTGCTATATCTTTGGGAAAAATATTTTTACTTTTTCTTCAAAATGTAGTCATTAAAAAATCGAAGAATGTAATATTTTTATCTAGTGGCTGGACACTGTAAAAGCGAGTGTACGGTGAAGGGCGACAGTAACTGCCTTCGAGATGTTGCAAACTATTTACCTTGTTAGTTTAATTATTGTCACATAACAATAAAGATAATATATACTTCAGATTGTTGGAACGCGACTCACTGCCAGACCGGTCAGTCGAAACTGATAGCATTTTACAACTTAGTTTGATTTTAATTTTATGTGTAGCTTGCCCAAATGTGGAAGACTCAGGATGCACTGACGATGGGCAATCGTGTCACACATTGTGCATGGGAGGGTGTAGTATCCCAGACGATCCAGGTAATCTTGCCAAGTAACGTATGATGGGTAAAAACTTAACTTTAACTTTTGATTTCGTCTGCATAAAACGCAAAATCCAAAAAACAAGTTTGATGTCGTATGAAAGTACAAATACTTGGATTCGAATAAAAGTCCTCATCTCATTTCCCATCAACGTTTATTACGACTTTAAACTTTCTAGTTATTTTATTAAAAAAAGTACCACAAAGTAAAACAAAAACGGTGGGTCCAAAAACTGTAATATTTTAATAAACGCATGTTTTAACCCAATTTCTATGTTAAAATGAATCCTATTGTTTATTCTAGGACAAAAAATTTAGTTTTTACATAAAAATAATCATATGCGTATTAATCAGTGTACCAACTTTTTAGGTGCATGTCACAGTTGCAGGTGAGATTCTCTTGTTTCATTTAATCGCGCGTAGTTCATAGCGTAGTGTTACCACGGCTGTCACTACGTGGTTCCTTCTTGAGATTAGATCTGAGCTCAGATAACCCACTCAATTGATAAACCGAATGATAAGCTACAACAAAAGTTATTAGGTTCAATTGGCATATCGGGGAGGGGGGGGGAATTTTCATACATTTTTATATAGCAAAAAATCAATAGGGGGGACCCTATTGATTTTTTGACAAATTTTTCAGGAAAAAAATTTTTCATACCATAGGGTCCCCCTATGGTATTTTGGGAAAAAATATTTTTAAAATATTTTTGCCAAAAAATCAATAGGGGGGACCCTATTGATTTTTTTGACAAATTTTTCAGAAAAAAATTCTTCATACCATATGGTCCCCCCTATGGTATTTTGCGAAAAAAAATATTTTTCAGCCGAAAATTCAATAGGGGGTACCCTATTGATTGTCAGCAAAAAAATTTTTTTCAATCAACAGGGTCCCCCCTATGGATTTTTTGAGATAAAATTTTTTTTGGAAATTTTTTCCGAAATTTTTTCAAAAATTCATAGGGGGTACCCTATTGATTTTTTTCACAATGTATGTCAAAAAATAAATTAAAATCAATAGGGTCCCCGTATTGATTTTTTGGTATATAAAAATGTATGAAAATTCCCCTCCCCCCCCCCCCCATAACCATTTCCCCCCCCCCCCCCCATATGCCAATTGAACCAGTTATTAAATAGAGCCTCTGACATCATTTTCATTAAACAATATTTAAGGCGATGTAATGAAATTCAACATTCTGTGGCCTAATGCAAAGTGATGTCATCTGAAATAAGGTGACAGTCGTAGTAATAGTGTTAGTCAAATTGATAGTCATAGAGTACAAGAAGTGAAAATGTTATCACTAAGAGTTTCCAAATCTCGCCTTATTTTGATAAGTGAGTACACCCTGACTATCGCTTTTGGAATCATACTACGTGTACGCATAGAGTGAGAAGTGGAGGGTTATGTATTTTCTTTTTCTAGCCAACCGTAAACTCTCTAATTTAACCCCGGGGGTATAATTATACAATCGACCTCTAGGGGGGCCAAAATTAGAGGGGGTAAAAATAGTGGGGGGCAAAATTACGCGATCGAGGTTTCGCGCCGCGCCGGAGGCGCGGAGAGAAAAATTTTTTGGGATTTTTGCTCAAATTTCAAAAATTTTCGTCATTTTTTCAAAAAAAAAATCAAAATTTGAATTCCCGCCCACAAAATTTTGGACTTTTTTCGAAATTTTTGCCATTTTTGACAAAATTTTGGCAAATTTTTTCAAAATTTGGGACAAATTTTGCAAAAAATGGTAAAAAATAGGTAAAAAATTCAAATTTTTGGCAAAAAATTTGAATTTGCGCCAGAAATTTGAATTTTTGGCATTTTTGGAAAAATTTGGATTTTGGGGAGGGGCAAAATTAGAGGGGGTATAATTAGTCGATCGACCTCTAGGGGGGGCAGAATTAGAGGGGGTAAAACAAGAGGGGGGTTAAATTAGAGAGTTTACGGTATATTTTATCACAGTGCTATAGATTCTCATTCAACCCACCGAAGCAACATCGTTGTTAATCAAATATAAAGCACGTCTTTATTGACCTACACAGCTAAAATTGATGTATTGAGGCGTTTCAAAAGAAACGCGTTTCTTTTGAAACGCCTCAATATGTGCTGTAACGCGCTGTTCGGTAAAAACCAAATCATCATTGTTATTTCAAAACAGGCTTCTTCGTGTAGAATCGTTGTGAATTCACAGAGTGGAGTTGTCGGTGGGTTGCCCAATGGGCTCGGTACGTGACATTTGAAGGCCGGCCGTTTGAAGGCCGGGACATTTGAAGGCCGAGACATTTGAAGGCCGGACATTTGAAGGCCGGGACATTTGAAGGCCGGACATTTGAAGGCCGTTTTAAAATTTTGCATTTTTAAGCTTCTGGACGCTTCTAGAATGTTTCAAAATGTTCTACTAGGCTCAATAACGATTCAAAAAGGATATTTTCTCCGGGAATTTGGCCTTCCGCCCAAATGGCGTTTTTTCGCTGGAAAACTGGCTTTTTTGAGTAAAATTGTCCAAAAATGACTATTTTTATTGCGATACGTAAAAAATAGCTGCGGAGTCGTGATCAGCGTATCAAAAAACACATAAAAACACTCTTTAGACATAAAAATTAACAAATCGATTTTTCGATACCATAGGGGGTACCACATGAATCCGGAACCACATGAATTTTTGGGCAATTTTTACTGAAAAATAACAATAACTGTAAAATGCCCATAACTTTTGATGCACTCAAGCTACAGCTTTAAGTTTGGTTTTAAAATGTTGGGCTTTGCCCTAAGGAACATTTTAAGACCAAACTTAAAGCTTAAGCTTGAGTGTATCAAACGTTATGGCTATTTTACGAAAAAAGGGTTGTTCGGGAACTTAAGCCTAAGATTAAGTCCCTTAGGCCCCATATTGTTCGGGGCCCCCAAGCCTAAATCCTTGTTCGGGAGCCTAGGAACATTTTAAGCCTAAACTTAAAGCTTAAGCTTGAGTACATCAAAAGTTATGGCCATTTTAATAGGGGGAGCGGAACTGGGGAAGGGGCGGAACGGGGTATTTACCGCCTGTTCCGGGAGAAATCACCGGGAATATCCTTTTGAATCGTTATTGAGGCTACTAGAACATTTTGGAACATTCTAGAAGCTTCCAGAAGCTTTAAAATGCGAAATTTTAAACGGCCTTCAAATGTCCCGGCCTTCAAATGTCCGGCCTTCAAATGTCCTGGCCTTCAAATGTCCGGCCTTCAAATGTCCGGCCTTCATATGTCCGGCCTTCAAATGTCCTGGCCTTCAAATGTCCGGCCTTCAAATGTCCTGGCCTTCAAATGTCCGGCCTTCAAATGTCCCGGCCTTCAAATGTCCCGGCCTTCAAACGGCCGGCCTTCAAAAGTCCGTGTCCCAATGGGCTGAGGTAGTATTTTTGTAGAGTTAATATGAGAAGAAAATACAAAACCCACTCGACTTTCCACTCTGTGCGTATACATGTGCGGGCAATGTCACTGGTAACAAATCAACACTTAATTTTCAGGGGTTTGGATGTCGATGGAATATGTGTCAAAGAGTGTCCTGGAGGCATGGTAAATCAAAATTTACATATTGTAACAATATTATTAGCAACACATAAAATATTTTAGTATGAGCAACTCGGAAGGTACGATAAAAAAGTTCGATATAACAATATTTCGGTTAACACTGTAGGCGATGCTTGACAGAGAAAGAATGCCATGATCTTCATCCAGTAACTGCAAGTCCGAGAAGGAACGACAAATCCGCATGGAAGACTTTTGGTAATCAATGCCATTATGTTTGTCCAAACGACTTCCAAGAAGGTTTTTATATGTTATTTTTTATTTTCAGACTTTATATAGAATATTTTAGATCCGAATAACCCGCATAGATGTATTCAATGTACAGGATATTGCCCAAAGAAATGCAGCGGTAACTTATTTCATGCTTTCGTTATTATTTCTCAATCTCTATTAATGATACCGTGAAACATACCAAAGTCACTATTTTATAGCTATTTTATAACTTGACATCAGTAGAAAAATGAAAAATTTTGATTTTGCCGAATTGTTTGCTTTATATACGCAGTTCAAATTAAGTACGTACAGGGATCGATCTCCCAGGGCATCAAGGATCAAATAATTCTGTTAAAAATATGTGGTAAAGCTGGACCTTGCATACAAAAGCCGCAATGCCACTTTTCGCTTTATCTCAGTGTTGTTCGGTATTTTGTCGATGACATTTGTCAAAAATAACCACAAAACAACATTTTGGGTGAGTTTTATTGGAATCCCTTAATATAAAAGATTGTCCATGGTTATAAACAGTGTTGCCACGCCTCCGGATGCTCGGAGGCGCCTCCGGAGGCGGAGCCTCAAAAATTGCCCGGAGGCGGAGCCGGAGGCGACTTTTGAAAAAGTGACAACACTGGTTATAAAGAAGTTAGTTAGCGATCATGATGGTGAATATTACGAAGAACATTGATCAATAATGTTTGAAAATGAATGTTTGAAAACACTGTCAAGATTTATTAGCCAAACTGATAGTTTGCACCAACATTTGGACAAATTGTTGGATTGTTCCCACTAAATTCTTGACAAAATGTCAATGATGCTAAGTAACAAAGCATAACAAAACAACTTTGCAGGTGACACTGTGGACTCCATCGGATCAGCGATGAAATTCAGCAAGTGCAATATGATTGAGGGAAACTTGGAACTCGACATGAGAATTGGCATGGAATTCACCAGCGCAGAGAAGTTCTCGGAGGCCTTCGGCGACATCGAGGAGATTACGGGCTATTTGTTAATACGATTTTCGTCCGCATTTATGTCTCTTCACATGTTCAAAAAACTGAGGGTATGATACACATCATTTGGCGTAAGTGACTAAAATTTTGCTTAGCTAATTCACGGGGCTCAACTTTGGAAGAACATGTAAATGTTTATTGATTGGCTAGGCAGGTAGGCGTAAAGTACCGTCACAATATTCCAGGTATGCGCTCGTTGTGTTTGAGAATCAAAATCTGCATCAGTTGTTCAATCTCGAGAACAAACAACTGCAAATCATTCGTGGGAAAGTTTGCTTCCAAAATAATCGAATGTTGTGCTGTGAGTTTTCTTCCTTAAACATCGCCAAATAAAAAATTATATAAATATCTAATTTCAGACAATAAAATCGAGGCTTTCCTCGAACATGTTGGACTGAAAGAAAATGTGACCGAATACGATGTATCTCCTTTCAGGTGAGATTTGTTTGAATGTAAATTTGAAACTTAAATACGAGACCTGATCATTAGGGTATAAAACACTTGGAGAATATTGAGTACAATTTAGAGTTTAAACATCTCTATCTATGTATTTTGCACATTTCCAAATTTTTACGCAATAGTCCCTACTGTCAATACCCAAATATTCTTTTCCAAGTTCTTTCAAATTTTATCCCAATTACCCCTTAAAGACACATTTTGGTGGAATTCAAATTTATAATCCATTTTAAAGTATTTTTTCAAACATTTTTCATGTCATAACTTCCAAAGAGCGCATAAATATTGGGTTGATGCGAAAGTCTTTGCGCCTATATTTGCAAGATTTTCGTCTTACTATTCCTAAGGCCATACATATGTGTTATATATCAATGGAATGCTCATTCAATTCTCTGTTAGAAGGTCACTAACTTTTTTAATTCTAGAAAAAATATTTAATTACTGTGGTTCAAATGAAATACACCCAAAATGTGAATTTTTGGTTATTTTGAGTAAATTTCAGGGACAAAATACCTGAAATTTTGGCATTGCACAAATCAATGGTATTGCGGCATTTGTAAGCAAGGTCGAGCTCTACAACATACTTTTTACAGAACAAAATATGCTTTGCAATCCTGCGAGGTATGACCGCTCAAATTTGGGACATAAACCGAAAAAATCGCAAAGATCAAAATTTTCCGTTTTTTCTGGTGGTGTCGTTCACTAAAATTATCATATCTCAGCAACCACCAAATGAAAAAATGTTCTGTAAAAGCTAAGTATTAGAGCTGAAATTGCTCTACAATATTGCACAATGGAATGTAGAATACCTGCCTTTTTCATACATAAAATTTATAGAAAACAACAAATTTTTGTGAAAATGAGTCATTTTTGTATTTTCATTTTTTACAAACGTTGTTACCCAAATAAAATTTATTTGAATGTATGATTATTTAGAGAATTGAATGGGCTTTCCATTGATATATAACACTTATGTATGGTCTTAAGAATAGTAGGACTAAAATCTTGCAAATTCCGGCGAACAGACTTTCGCACCAACCCAATACTATCGTAAAAACATATGCTAGACTTTAGTAATGGCGACAAAGCAATATGCGACGAGATACCGCTCGAAGTGAAAATAGCGCGGGTCTACAATTACGGATTTGTCGTCAGCTGGGTGCCTTTCGACACCTCTGGCATAGATCTCCGCAAATTCCTCGGGTACCAGATATTCTACAAGAAGGTCGACCACGAGGACCCTAATATGAGCGTTGACGACGATCGAAGCGCATGCTCAGATACATGGAGTATGCACTTTGTTACTTACGGCGGTGACGCACCTGGTGTTGAAATGCTTAAAGTCGATAGCCAGAATTCTAACCTTCCACCCGGAAGAGAATTGATAAACCAAGGGATTGAGGCCAACACTTTGTACGCAGTCTATGTGCAGACCCGTTTTGTCAATCACCCCGGTGGGATGAATGCCATATCTAAGATTCATTTTGTCAGGACCACGTTTGGAGTGCCAGATCCACCAAGTAAGAAGTTATCAGTTTCTGGTAAATTTTTAATTGTTACATTGGAAAATTACTTTGGATATTAAAGCTAGAAATTACTCATTATTTTTTTGCAACTTCTATTTTTTTCGTCTTTCTTTACATATAGTTTGCACTTTGGTTTACATTCTATTTAGAGAGATTCCGGGAATCTCCGGCAGTAAGCTCGGATTCACTCAAACTCAGTTGGGATCCACCCAGGAATGCAAATGGCAACATTACACACTACATGTGAGTAACTTTTGCAATAACATTTTCGTAACAACACAATAATATCCTTACAGAATCACCTGGAATTTGGTAACTGGATCAAAGCCAAGTACCGACGTTTGCAATGTTAAACCAAGTAAATTTACAGTTGTGTTGTATCAGAATACAAATTCGCTTAATAAAATTGCAGGCCATCAATCTCACTCCAACAGCCGAAGCAGCACTGACTTAGTTTCATCGAGTAATTTGCAAAGCTCCGAAGACATATGTCCGGCTATAAAAAGTTGTTGCAAGTGTTCTCAGGTTAACGGCCAAGAGCTCTATTCAAACATCAAAAGACAAGCGTTGGAAGAGCAGAGGGAAGAAATCGCCACTTTTGAGGATGCTCTTCAGGTATCAATTTTGAAATCAAAGGAATAAAATATTCCTATGCGTTTCACTATCAAATATTTTAAAATAAATTTAGAACAATGTCTTCGTACAAAAGTGAGTCTGTTTTTTCTTAGTTTAATTTTACTCATCTATCATCATGTTTGATCAAGAATTTGAATATATATTTCGTAGCTAATCTTGAGAGTCAGGGAATGTTGAGTATGCCTAGGGCTATAAAATATAGTAAGCGGACAAGAATATAACCCGGCTACCCGCGGTCTAATTTAGTGTGGTTACGAGAAAACTGAGCACGGACGGGAGCTAAGTTTCGAGGCCCGGTCAAATTTCTAGCCCGGTTGAGAATATAAGTTTGCGTCATTTATATGATTGTCCAGTCATTCTCGTTATTATTTATTATGCATGAATGTTACTAATTTTTGTGGGTGTTTGTCCAAGGTATTTTTCTCATCATGGTGTATCCGCGCACCATTCCCTACATATCAGCGCGCTCGTGATTATTTTTGCACAGAAATTCCTTACTTTTATGTTTTCTTTTCAGGGATGGCTATAAAGGAATAGGACGTCGACCAACAAATTCTGTTTCACAACGCAGCAAAAAGAAACGCTCTCTAAATTCTATAGTCGACCAAAAAATACTTGGAAAGAACGCCCGTACTTATGAAGAGCTTCCCGCTGTCCAGTATCATAATTTGGAAGAGTTGATTTTATCCGACTCCTTGGACGCCGGCTTTAATAGTACTTTTGGAATAATTAACTTCACCGGTAAGCTTTTATCGAAGGAGGATCCTGAGTTCGTGCTTATTGTGCAAATTGGCTAATGTGCCAACTTATTAGGTTGTTCTCTAATTTTTGACAATGAGTACAAGTTTTGAGACGAATAATCGGACTGTATAAAATTATATGTAATATATTGGTGTCATGTTTGGCGGAGAATCCGAATTTGACATAATTTTGACTATGTATACAGTGTATACATTAGTGGTCGGCGTACTCTCTCGTCGTACTTTCGACGTTATTTGAAAAGTTTTCAACATTGTTTGAGGTATATTCGAAAATCTAAAGCAATGTTGACCTAGATAATTTAATTCTGCATAAGATATCACAAAATCAGATCACATCAGTTTTTAAACAACATAGATATATCACATCTCGCAACATACACTTTTCGGTTAGAGAAAAATATCATATACCTGCAGCTAAAGGTAACGTCAAATTCGGGTTGATATTAGTAACAAAACGTTGGCACCAAGAGTTATTTTCGTCAGACTTTAAAGAAACTCAATTTCCACCTCGAACACTATGCCCATTTTCAAAACAGTCAACAAGCCGAATTAATTTTAGGTACTAACCTGCTATTGACTGGCCTGCCTCATTATTCTGAGTATCACATCTCAGTAAGTCCTTTTTTGCCTTGTATGAAGTGCTTCAAATGATGCCAAATAATTCTTAAAATTATGCTTAAAATCCTTCTAGATATATGCCTGTCAGGATGTCCGACAAATTGAGAATTATTGCTCATCAAGGCCTTTATGGACAAAGATAAAAACAGAGGCAATTCGTAAGTCACTTTTTCGTTTGTGAATATACTACAGTGTTATATTTTCAGCCGAATTAGATGTTATACCTAAGGACAGCGTGGTCCTTTTAAATGTCACGAATGGGAAGAAAAACGACAAAAAGATTTATTGGACTGCGCCAGAAACCCCGAATGGATATGTACTTGGATATTTTGCCAGACTAATTCGTGATAATGGCCGCGTAATATATTTTTGATTAAGCGCTCTCAAGTTGCGATATCCCACAAATTATATAATGCGAACCTGTTTGAAAAGTTTTTTTTAGCACAAATGTGTTTAAATAATCCAGAAATTTTTTAAATCGAGGAAATTGAGGAAAGCTATAGAAAATATAGAATAATAGCTCAAATGGTATTGAAACGAATTTAGTCCCTCGAGCATCGTTGGAGCACAGAACAATGCATTCCGGCGGATGACTTTGAACGAAACAACGGTATTTCATTTTATGGGCTATCCGATGGCCGATACACACTCGAGGTGCGAGTCGTCACCTCAACCAATTATCATAACAATGTTACAACAGTGAAAGATATTTTCGTTATTTACACACCGGGATTCTTCGCTCCAAAGGTGAGCACGATTTAGAATATAGTGAAACAATCAGTTAACCGTTTATTAATTTTTAATATGTTTTGTAAATTTCGTTGCTAGTCTTTACAATATCACAGTGTTTCCAAGAAATTTCTCAAACTGCTTAAACACTTAGACCCACTAAAACCCTTTAATGTATACATTGAAAATCGTAAACTGTTTTAAGATCTGAAAATCCTGAAACCCTTTTAACCTTAAACCTTGAAACTATCGGGATTGCTCATTATTCGGGGCCTCTTGAAGCGATCCGTTGCGCTCACTATCGAAAAAATCAGTCTTGGTCGAAAATGACGTCCTTGGCCCCAACCCGAGCTAAGCCCGTCGATTTCGGAACAGCTAATCACTTTATCTGCTAATCTAGCGGGCCAGACCGCCACAGGATCAAATTTTCACTATTCAGTTTCTATAGCATACATAAACGTTCAATTATGAATTTTACCCATTCAGGTGATAGCAATAATAGTGGCCATTACGGTAACGCTAATGGTGGTGTCTGGTGTTGCAGTTTACCACTCTGTAAATAGAATGTTCGGCAAGAAAGTGAAAGAATACGTGCAGCAGGCGATCACAACAAATCCCGAATATCTCAGTCAAATGGATGTTAGCTCGCAGTTCACTTGTAACATCACATACCATTTCGTTTTAGATCTACAAAGCAGATGAATGGGAGTTAAAAAGAGAGGACTTAATATTGGAGCGCGAAATCGGACGGGGAATGTTCGGAAAGGTGAATCTCTCAATAAGTTTATGTCATAAAAATGTTTCACATTGGCTTTGCCAAAATTGATAGCCCATGTATTGGCCTGCAGTAGGTCTACAACTGAAAAATGAAGTTTTTGCTTGCGATTGACAAGATTTTTTGCACCCGTTTTTTAGGTCTATTTTTCGAATTTAGCGTCATTTATGATACTGGCTATCATAGTACCAGTTTCTTGTGTTCTGGCGCAAATTTTTGAATCGTATGAGCAGTATGGTAGAAAATGCCAAAATTATATTTTTGACAAAAATTGCATATTCAGAGACCATAAAACTACAATTGAGCAAAATTTAGGATGAAAAGTTTGTACAATAGTAGTCCAGTAGATAACAGAAAAAGTATTTATGCTGTGGTAGATCATTAGACCGTCTGAGTGCATTGGCCATTTGTGGTACATCCGTATAATACAACACTGAAATTGAAAGGCGATAGTTTTGAAATTAATTTGTTTATGCCGGTTTATTTGAACAAAAACATGTATAGAAACGTAAAAACCGAACACTATATGCGATCTCTTGGATATCATATTAATTACTAGCTAAACTTTACCTTACCTCAACTCCAGTCTTAGGTTTTCCGAGGATATGGCAAGGACATTCATTCTGTGACTGGCGAAGTATTCGGAGAATGCGCAATCAAAACTGTGTCCGAAACCGCCTCGAATGCAGAACGTCTTCATTTCTTGATCGAAGGTAAACCAAAGAAAATTTTTCTGAGTTTCCGAGAAATTGTTATTGTATATGCTTAATTTTAGCTTCTGTAATGAAACAATTCAATACCGACTTTATTGTAAAACTCTACGGAGTGGTATCCGATGGTCAGCCAGTGCTTGTGGTTATGGAACTTATGGAAAAAGTAATTTTTCTTTACTTATGTGTGTCGAATGCTTAATTTGGTTTTAGGGAAACTTGCGCGATTTTCTTCGATCACATAGACCGGTTGGATTTCACGACGGAGGTCACAGCTATCCAATCATTTTTGATAACGTTACATTTATGACAATTTAGCAAAGTGTTCGCTGAGCTAATCCCGTTAATGAATTAAGCATGTAGCTCTCCGTTTATTAACGAGGAGCATATTTACGTAGCGGTAAATTTACATACCACTGAAAATGGAGACGAACCGGCTAAGACTGCACTCTTATATTAGTTCGACCCGTTGATTCCAAACTTGAGCTCACAAGGAGTGACATAGTGTTGGATGTGCGACTTCAGAATTTGGCCTTTGGGAATCGATAGATTATCAAAAAGTAACTCGACGACACAAATGTCCGTTTTTGCTTAACAGACATCCCCTCTGAGATATAGGCGGTCAAAGTTGGAGTTTTCGTTCTCAAGTTCGATTCCGGGGTCGGACAATCTATTTTTTTCTCGCAAAAATCCCGAGTTTCGTTAAAAAATAACCTCAAATTCGTGTTCCCCGCATCAAAATTACCCTAAAAATGTAGCTTACGGAAAAATTCCGAACCCGACCAAAAACTCGAAAAAATCTGTGATGTCCCCCTTTGGTGCCCAATTTCTATAGGAAATAGCTAAGTCCAGCTACTCGTAACTTTCAAATTTTCTCACTTTTTACGGAGCTGTAAAAAAATTTTCCAAGTAAATCGGCCCCGTAGATTCCAAAAAACACAAAATCTTGGCCCCCTGTCGCCAATTTCGGCGCCAATTTGAAACCGGATTTTTCCAGGTGACGGATTTTACCAGCTGACCTGTAACTTTGACCGCCTATATCTCAGAGGGGATGTCCGTTAAGCAAAAACGGACATTTGTCTCGTCGAGTTACTTTTTGATAATCTATCGATCCCCAAAGGCCAAATTCCGAAGTCACACATCCAACCCTATGTCACTCCTTGTCAGTTTTGCCGTTCCACAACTTTACGGCATTCCGGCTATTTTTATGTCCGAAATAGGCATAATACCAGTAACTGGTGTTGCTGTATACCCAACGCAAAAAGTGTTCTCATATTCGGAATCGGCGAGGTCAAAAACTTATCAGGGATAAAAAAAGCTCTGCCGGGTTCTTTCAATTTTTTCGGAATTTCAATGGTTAATTTACATTACGTGAATATATTTTTTATGAATGCTGTAAATATGTTAAGTACCGAGCGTTTATGAACAAGTTGTAAATATGTCGCCCAAAATTTTGGCAGTGCAGATCCTTTTAAATGTGGTCGGATAACTGTGGCTCTCCATGTGTATATGATTCATATTCTCTGTACATGATTCTATGCTTTTAGAATGCCGAAGAAAACAAAGAAGGCCGACCGGTTCCCACTCTAATGTACACAAATTTTGCCACATATTTGTACCGTAATGGAAATCCATTTTAGACAGTACTTCACATGGGCTTCGCAAATCGCTGATGGCATGGCTTATTTGGAATCACTAAGGTTTTGCCACCGAGATTTGGTAAGCATTTTTAAACATTTATTGTTTATCAGAAAAGCAGTGCGCCCTCGATTTGGAAGCACTTCCGGAATATTGTGGTTCATTTTGCGATATTGTTGGGGATTTTTATTTTTTTGTTGGGATTTTTATTGATACATTTCTCCGGATAATTTATCTGCCTCGGTTTGATTTAAGGAGGCGATAAATCATGCACTGAGACAGAGAAATTCTCTGTAAAGAAATATAACTAAAAAAATCTCATTCGAAATGCCTTCACTTTCCGGTGACATTATCACAAAAGAACCGCTGAAGCGGAGCTCTTTCAAATCGAGCGCTGTTTCTATTTCTGCTAGACAGTAATGCTGATTGTATTTCTTCAGGCAGCAAGAAATTGCATGGTCCATGCTGACGAGAGTGTAAAAATTGGAGATTTCGGAATGGCTCGTGATATGTAACTTTTTAGATTTCGCGCACATTTTCTTTATGCCGTTTCCTTACTTTAGATACTACCAGGAGTATTACAAAGTGGATGGTAAACGTCTGATGCCAGTGAGATGGATGGCGCCTGAATCTCTGAAGGACGGAAAGTTTTCTATCAAATCTGATGTGTGGAGTTACGGTATTGTCATATATGAAATGCTCACCTTGGGGCAGCAGCCATATGCGGGTTTGGCACTTGAACAGGTCTTCAATTACATTGCTGTTCAGCGACGAGTTATACCAAAGTCGAGAGAATGTCCTTTGTTTTGGTACAAACTGATGTGGTGTTGCTGGAGGTAATCAGTCGTAATCATTTGTAGTCATTTTAACTGAACTTTGTTCAACAACAATAATTAAATTATTATTAAAAAGCTGTGTTCAAACGTTGACACAGCAGTTTCATTTGTTGTACTTTTAGATATGACCCACGTGAGAGACCGTCTTTCCATCATATTGTTAGACACTTGAAACAACACACCACGGATCAATTCCAGAAGGTCAGTGATTTCCAAGAGGTTTTATGCTCTATGATTTGTGTATGAATGTTACGGCCAAATTCTAGAATTGGCCGGCTAAACCGGCCAATTTTGGAAAATCACGTGTATGACTTGACGGTAACGATGTAAAATTTGAGAGAGGCACATTTTTACACCTCATTTAACTCCATAAAATATGCAACACCCTCTGAAAAATCCACTTTTTCAGGGTTACTTGCATATTTTAGGGGATTAAATGGGAGGGGAGGGTAAAATTTTTGTCTTTGATATTTAGAAACTAGACACTTGGCCCTACATTTTTGTAAGTTATCAATAGGGACAGGATTTTTAGGTTCGAACCTAAAAAAACCTAAAAAACCTAAAAAGACCTATTTTGGCCTTTTTTGGGAAATTTTAGGTCCCATCCTATTTTGCCTAAAATCGTAATTTTCTGCTCAAATTTCAAAAATTTTCGTCATTTTTTCAAAAAAAAATTCAAAATTTGAATTCCCGCCCAAAAAATTTTAAATTTTTTTCGAAATTTTTGCCATGTTTTACAAAACTTTGGCAAATTTTTGCAAAATTTGGGAAAAATTTTGCAAAAAATGGTAAAAAAGGTAAACAGTTGGTTGTTAGTTGGTAATTCGATGTAAAATACGGTCCTAAAATGACTTTTTGGGCGAAATTTGATCCTAAAATGACCATTTTGGTGGGACCTAAAAGGGACCTAAACTGGCCTTTTTTTGGGACCTTTTTAGGATCCTAAAATGCGATTTTTGGGACCTAAAAATCCTGTCCCTAGTTATCAACTACCCCTAGTATGATAATAAAAAATTATGGCCAATCTCCTCTGGAACCCCCGTCAAATCGTCACGTGCGTACACCTAGTCTAAGTCTTGCTTTTGCAGCAAGTTTAAATATAATTCGTCATGACAGTAACATGAATATTTTGTACTTTTCTATAATTGGCCGCCAAGGTCGGCCAATTTTATAATTTCTCAAATTGGCCATAACATGAATATTTCGTACAAAGAACCACTTTCTCCAACGGGAAGTACACCCGTACCTTCTTTTATATCCAGTCCCGGGGTGTCCATTGTTGTGTAGGCATTTTATTGGAATTTGATAAATGAAAACTATCCGCTTATTAATTCATGAAACCCAGTGCCATCCAAGCCTCATATGCTAACCGGTCAGGCCAAACACGGGTGGGACTCACACACTTCGACTCTGCCATTTTTTATTTGCAGAACTTTCGGTCCGACCGGTTAGCCTCTGTTCAAGTAAGGGTGCATATACTGCGGATCCTATAACGTTCCAAGTAAGCCCCACCATTTCCGGATTGAGCGGAATTGGAGGAAAGAAATCGCCGGTATTCTTCGTACAGCTTTCGTGCAAGTGTCAACTGCCTGTTCTTCTGTTATTACTGAAGTTTCTATAACTGAGCAAATTTTAGCTTTCATTTGTGCTCAACAGGTTGGAATTACCCAAAGAGGTTGATCCCAGCTACGACTTCGATGTCGACGTCAAGTAAACAAAAAATAACAAAGCATTTCCTAAGTTTTTTCCTGTTTTCAGTGGAGATGAGCAAAGTAAAGACTGCAACGCTCCTGATGAATTTGAATACCACCAAACCGAGGATGAAGACACTTCCTCATATAGCGATGATTACCTTAGCGATGAGGCATGTTTTTTTGGTGTTTACAAGATTTAGGTTGGTTTCGAAATCTGAGGTTATTATATAAACCGAAGTGATATTTTACGGTTATCTGTGTCTGTAAACTCAAAATTTTATAACAGCCCAGAACCGACTTCGAAGCAATTAATTGGGCATTAATTCAGCATAAAAGTCAATAGTTTTAGATAATTTTCTGCAGTTTCGCACAAGCTCGAAAAGTTGAATATTCCTAAAAATAATCACTAATGAAACAAAACCATAAAAAGTGATTAACAGCGGAGCTAAAAAAACCTAGCTGGAAAGAGAAAACAGTCTGTTCACTATTTTTGCTTAGTATTAAATAAAAAAGTAGTTTCTGACCTAATATAAATTTTGATTTTATAGACACAGATATCCGTAAAGTACCATTGAAGTTTTGCTATTTAGGATTTACGTGATCCAGCCCACACACCTCTGTGCAACGATAACAGGCGTCCTACGAACGAAAGCATATCTGATCTCAGAGCGGTGGATCGCTCCGGCGGTAAATTCAGGACGTAAATAAAGTTCACTTAGTCGAGAACACTCTTGGAGAATTCAACTCGACTCACTGCAACGTTCCAGTAACTTGTATATGGATTGACCATTCTATGTTTTGTACATAATACGTGTTACTCTCATATGTTATCCCTTATAAAGTGGTCACTTCAAATTTTATATCTTCTATAATCATTCGTACCGCAGGACCACTACGGATCATTAGCACCGTATATAGCCACAGGCTACAGGCAATGATATAATCAATTCTAGACAATTTAGTTCCAAAAAAGTATTGACAAAATTGATGAAAATTTCTGTTTCGAGAATTGAAATTCAAAATAGTTCTATGAATAATATACCTTGTTAAAATGCGAAATTAATCACCGTTTACGTTAATTCTTTATTTGATAAAATTGATTCAAAAGCAAATGTCGCACAAAGAATTGTGGGCAAGTTATCGAAAGTCTTTCAACCGACTGAATCGACCGGATGAAAGTTATGAAGAGTGTTGCTAAAACTGTTACTGATACTGGCAACGACAATCAATCACTCCACTACTGCCGCTGTCACCTCCTGATTCAGCCCAAGAAACAGAAAGGGATGATGGCATAGTACAAAACCAAGAATCACTACCTGAAAGTGTGCTTTTAAAAGAAGCGAAGTTTAACGTAGGGTAACAATGTTATTTGATGTTACATGTTGTGTTGCGTCCTGGGGCCAAGGTAACTAATGAGAAAAATTGAAAATTTTCGTGAAAGTTAAGTAAATATATGCAAAATATATGCAACTCCTCAATTTGTAGCCCCTGTTACTAGACTCACCTAGATCGCGCGCTACGGTAGTGAATGATAGCTCAAAATGCTCTCCTGGGCATGCTGAGAAGGAATAAGGAAAAAAAATTTTCGGCTGATCTCAAAAAGTAGCCTTTTTGGCCAAAAATCATTTTTGGCCATTTTTCCGCTTCGAAGCCGTGGGTTTTCCCTCCTTGTTATGTTCCACTATATTTCATGAAACATATATAAAATATAAAATATAAGACACCCATGGTAAAATAATCTCACCGAGCTGTACACAACTGTTACTTTTTCACGAAAAGAATTATTGACTTCTCTTGCGTACCTAATTTTTGATCGTTTTGGTCGAAATATTTTTCTTGGAAAAAACAATGTTGTGTGTTCTAACAGCTATTATCTGTATATGAAAAGCTTGGGGCGTTAGCTCTTTCACAAAAACAGCGGCGGGAATTTGAACCGTAAATAAAAGAAGAGATGCTGTTTACCATTATGAGGAGATGGAGACAGCCCAGACGGCTGTCTCCACATAATGTTTCAATGTGCTCGTTTTTAAATAGTTTGCAGAGATGAAAATTGTAGACTTCGCCTTCAAATGTTTAAGGACATTTGAATAAAATCCCTAAATACTAAGCGGCGTCGTGCGGATGGATGTATGTATGTCGTGACGCCCAAATTAGACTTTCACTTCGGCACCTTTCCGTGGACAGATCGGGGCGAGTGATAGCTCATTTGATAGCCCTGAGGCTGCTGATCCCGAATAAAATATCAGACCCAAAATTTGAATATTTGAATTCGCGCCAAAACCGAAAAACGTGTTTTTAAGGGTTTTGACCTGGGGAAGTGATGTTTTTTATGTTCCCAATCGATTTCTGAGGCGATTCTGGACAACTTTGCTTTTTGCACTTTTTGGTTTGGCGCATTTTTGAAAAAAAGCTACTTTTTGGCCAAAAAATCGGGTTTTTTGATGTAATGTGTCTACGGGTCTGATTTTTGGCACCCGGGGGTTTTCGGATGCGCTGATCACGAATCTGACGTCAGATTTGAGATTTGTTCTCACGAGGTCGTGTTATTCTCACCAGGTCTCTCGCGAGGTCAGAACTTTCCCGGGCGGGATGTTTAAGGGGCATACTGAGCAGCGTAGCCGCTGTGGCGCTTCCCTAGCGCGGCGAGTTAACTAGACGCGAAGCGTCTAGTTATCATGAAAATTAAAAGATGGAAATTTCAGATAAGTTTTGAAAGTTAAAATTGGCGATATCATGAAATATTCATCTTAGTACCATATACTTTGTAATTACAGCCTCGGGGATATACTTCTAAGGGGGTCTAAAAATAAAGAGGTCGAAAATAATTCCAAGTTGTATGGAAATTGGAGCGGCTGCAATTTTCAACCGAACTCCAAGTGGGATCTAATTACAAGCAAGCGGTAATTTCAATTACAGGGGATACGTTAATCTAGGCCCTTCGGAATCAAGTCGACGAATTTATATTTCACAAAAAATCAGTAGTTCAAAAAATCAGAAGAGCTGAGAATTGTAATTTGTGAGACAAAATGATTATGTCTGTGTATGTAAAAATTGTAATCGGTAATCCTACAATTTAAGACGGCCGAAAGACAATTTGTAGGGTTGAGAATGGTAATAAATTCCAATATTAACGGTTCCAGCTGAAGTTTTACAATAATTCGGTGGCACTGCATCTTGGTCAACCCTTATCTGTGGGGCCGGTTAGAGACATGAGTTATCATACCTAAGCATGGATACTTTGTAGTCACATGCCGCAGAACATCGGACATCTTATTTTCCTCTTTGTGGCCATCCAACCATTGTGATTTCAGACGGCGGTTGTTCATCAATTGCAGTTGGCAAGCAAGCAAAACCGATTCGCTGAAGGTATCTTATTAAAAACTTTTACTATCATAATTTTTTAGATTTTAATATTACACAGTATTCCAAAATAAACAATAGCGCTGTTTCTATTTCGATTTCAATGTTAACACTTTTAATGTGGTATTGTGTCCTATGGTTACATTGCGCCAAAATTTAGGAACCGTTTTTAAAGTAATTGGCAAAAACGCATTATGGAATGGAGAAGAGATAATCAATTTTAACTGTTTTAGCAAAGTACCTTCCTTTAATGTTACAAAATAGGCACCAGGCTGGTAAAATGTTTGGGGCTATCGCACAAATAGGGAAAAATAAAACAACCAGGGGGCCATTTCTATCAAGTGCCCAGAATTCGTTTTCTGAGCATTTTTTGAAAAAACTCAGAATTTTTAGTTTTTTCCAGGGATCCGGCATCTAAAAAGGCATAGAATCCCAAATAAAACTAACCACAATCAATAACTCTACCTAGAGATAAATAAATGTGTTTTCGATTCTGGGCATATTTTTATGCCCAGAATGAAAACGTATGGGCATATTTCGCAATAAATATGCCCAGAATCACGAAAAATGTCCAGAATCTAAAACACATTTATTTATTTATCTCTAGGTAGAGTTATTGATTGTGGTTAGTTTTATTTGGGATTCTATACCTTTTTAGATACCGGATCCCTGGAAAAAACTAAAAATTTTTTCAAAAAATGCTCAGAAAACGAATTCTGGGCATCTGGGCACTTGATAGGAATCGCCCCCAGGTTAAGCTTGTGCCTTCAAGCCAAAGTTTTCGTTTTCAAAATTTTATTAGTAAGCAATTTTTCGACGGCGGAGTTACCGTAGTGTAAAAGTGCCAAAGTGTTTGAAAAGTTATTTTGCCGGGGGTTCAATTACAGGAAATACGGTATAACAGTAATGGCCAAACAAATGATCAGAATGATGTCTGATCACTTACCTCTGCTAATGTTTCATTTATGCTCTCCTTCAGCTGTATTATTGCAGCGTCCAAATGATCTTTCTGGATATCGTTTTCTGTTTCAAAAACAACAAATTCGTATTCCAAAAGAATCATGTCAGGCTTGCCGGGGCAGTCGTCTGCTGGTAAATGACAAACACCTCCCATCAATAATTTGTAAGGCAACCGTCAGTGGCGCAGCCAGAAACTCTGTGCTCTGTTTTGGTCTCTTCTACACTGCGTGCTATTTCTTTGTTAAAGCCAAAAAATGCGGGGCACCGTCAGACACAACAATGATAAACATAGATAATTTTACAAAAGCGAAAGAAGCTCTAGAAATTTCTTTAGCTTCTTTTCTAAGCTATGGTTAACCATTGTTGTGTCTGCCGGTGCCCCGCTTTTTTTGGCTTTAACAAAGAAATAGCACGCAGTGTAGAAGAGACTAAATCAGAGCACAGAGTTTCTGGCTGCGCCACTGGCAACTGTGCCACTAAAATGTTATGATTTGCTGATTCGAAATTTATTGATCGAACTAAATATTTATTTATTGATCCAAAATCTTATAAGCAATTTGTAAAACCGTATTGGGTCATTTAAATGGAATTGTACATGACACCTTGCATCGGGCCATCAGCATACTATACGGAATAGCATTCTCTCGGATAAAAATACATTTCCGTCTTGCGGCATGACGCCAAAGATTGGTTCAAAATACAGAAAATCTTAAAAATTAATCAGATCCAAAACTATAATGTTGAAACAATGACGAGGAGTTAACAGGTTCCTTTATTTTCTGAATGATTATGAGAAAATTTGCTCATTTATTATGATAGAATAAAGATTAATGCACTTCATTTATTCATCGTGTTATACAGTGACAAGAGAAGAAGACGCTCCTGTCTAAGAAATCGAAACACTTTACTAAAATACCCCGTTTTTGCAATATTTTTGCCTCTGGCTATAGGGTAAGAAAGGTGATATTTTGTGATCAAGAGAGCTTTGTATACCAAACACATAGTTATTCATACAACCTAATGGTAGTTTGCTGAAACAATTATTTATTAACTTAATTACGGTTTTTATCTATTTAATTACAACCAATATAATGAATGTAAGTATAAAGTGAGTTTGTAGGAATGTGAAGATAATTTAAAAAAACAACACAAAATTTTTGTTCGAAATTACTTTCTAAAAGAATATGAATTGAGTCAGTATTTCGATCGAGTCAGTATTTTAAATCTTTTTATAGTATGTCCACAAAACATATTCTCGATTTTATGCCAGTCCTGGTTCGATTTACATTGATACTAAGTTAGTATCAATGTAATCGAACTGCGTTAGTATTACTCGTGTTAGTATTACTAATACGGGGATGATTGGCTTTGTGTTAATTGCTCTATGAAATTAGTTGTTAATAACTATTATATTATTAATCAATCATTTATCTGATAAAATTAACACAAAATTGAACAATGGTTCGAGAATTATGATCAATTTAGTCACAATTTAGCTTTCCAAGCGGAGATCGCCGCATTGGGTGCTTTGTTTTGAACATCCGATCGGCCGTCCAAAGTGATCGCAGTGCCATCCGGTTTCACCACTGCCAATACCGGAATACCGCTCACGCCGTATTTCGTGCCAAGAGTTCTTAAATTTTCAGAGGTAATATTCTTCAGCATAATAAAACATTAAAAAGCACGGTTTAGGTGGGCATGAAAAATGGTATTTTTAAATTTATATACCGCAAATCACAATTATCTCTTCTCAAATTATTATCCACGCTTAAAAGAATTTATGAATAAAATTCCGGAATCCGATAAAAGGTTGCGAATAAACACTTACTGAATATTCTTGTCCCCATAGGGGATATAAAGCCATTTCCCATGCGCTTCGTTGAGATACGCCTGAAGATCGCTCGCATTGCGGTCGGACGAGACGAACACAATCTCGAACTGTTCATTGGAAGTTACTTCCTGAAACAAATAGGTTGTATATCCGACCAAAAGTAATATTAAAAGTTGCAACCTCGTAGAAATCTTTGAGGACCGGCGTAAATTTACGGCATGGCGGGCACCAGTGAGCGCTGAAGTAGAGAGCTACCAGTTTACCCTAAATTAAAAAGTCTGAACAAAATGATAAAAATGGACTCACATTCAAAGCGTCGTAGCCATTGAGAGTCTCGTCGCTTCCATTTCGCTTAACGGGGATGTTGCGGAACAATTCGGCCATATTTCGTACGATTGCAGGATTAGCTAAATATTGGGCTAATTATTATGTTATTCGTTACATTAATATTATATGTAGGGATTAGTTGGAAGCCATCTGTCTGTTTGTTCGTCCATATCTCATGTCATTCGTTGGGCCCAAGGGGTGGGAACACGAATACGACAAAATTTCCGGTGGCAAACAAAGGCAAAAAAACAGTGTTCGACATGGCTGAAAGAGAACATTCTTGGGCATTTCTAGCAAATGCGTTTCTTCTATAGGGTTTTTGGGGTCGAGAACACAATTTTTACTTTATTTTATATCACTGGTATAAATGTACAAGTATATAAGTTTAAAATATAAACAATTCTGATTAGCATACGCAGGTGCGAACGCATAAAAATGTGCATAAAATTGAAACCGACAGTGAGAATGATAACGAGGTCAATACCATTTAAAAGTATAGGTAATTGAGACCAACTTAACAAAACATTCTCTGCAATTCAAAGGGGAATATAGAAGTTTAGGAGGGCTTGAATCTGCGGTTCAATATATACAGAGAAGACAGTGCAGAGAATGGCGGACTAGAGAATGGACAAAGCCCCTCGCACGATAATTTCTTTTATCTGACATGCAAATGTGCAAACAGAACATTCTGTCTGATCTTATTTTGTTTTAATTGTTTGCAAAATTCTTCGTTCAAAATGAGCATTGTTCAAAATAAACCCAGACAGATTGCTCAGTCTAAAATTATATCTTGTGTCAATCATATAGAGTCATATCACAATTTTATGATTCTATATGTTTTCAGCGGGATGGCTATATCGAAAGTTAGCTTTAGAAAACGTTTTGGCAAACAATATAAAAGTGCTATTTTGATCATAAATATCATATTTACCTAAAGATACCAAAATAGATATTTCCTTATCATACAAATATGGTATAGCAACAGATAGAATGAAGTAATAGAGGAATGTAGGTTAGATAGCTAAGAGGTTTGTGGAAAGAACTATTAAAAGTGTCGGGCAGTATAATCCAAGTTGAATGATAATAATAATTTCTGCGAATTTCTTCCTCTACTCTAAAACGCAAATTTTGGACTAAATCTAAAACGCAAATAAAATATAAAGGACATGACGTTTTGCTATTGAGTAGCAACTGCTTATATAGACAAGTTTTATGGTAGTCACGAAATGACCTGATTCCGTCGTGTGTACGCTTATTTAGAAAGTCAGAACAGAACGAAGCCGTATGTGCTTTTGTTTGCTTGCATGTACTTTAAATTATAACGTCATCGATATACGAAATAACTAAAGCGGAATGCATTAGTTTATTTATATTGGAAATATTGTTGCATTACGGAATGTAAATCGTTAGTTAGTATATTCGTAGCTTTTAAGCTCTTACGAATAATAATAACTAGCGAAGTGGGGCCGCTTCGCGGCCCTCACTTCGCTAGGAAGCGGTTAGCGTGCACAGCGGCGCTTCGCGCACCGCCATCAGCGGTCAGATTGGGTTGTTCGGGAGTAAGGGTTGTTCGGGAGTATATGTTCTAAGTTCCCTCACATTCCAAGGGGGAAGGTCGGGGGCTCCGCGCCCGACCACAGGAGTGGCTCGCCGCCTCCGGCGTCTCGCAATTACAGAGAAAAAGGTGTATCAAGAATGCCATCCCAAAAAACTGGGGACAAAAACCTTACAGAGAAAAAGGTGTATCAAGAATGCCATCCCAAAAAACTGGGGACAAAAACCTTACAGAGAAAAAGGTGTATCAAGAATGCCATCCCAAAAAACTGGGGACAAAAACCTTACAGAGAAAAAGGTGTATCAAGAATGCCCTCCCAAAAAACTGGGGACAAAAACCTTACAGAGAAAAAGGTGTATCAAGAATGCCCTCCCAAAAACTGGGGACAAAAACCTTACAGAGAAAAAGGTGTATCAAGAATGCCCTCCCCCAAAAGCTACTCTAAAATCTACTCTAAAAAATTCGGGACATATCTGTGACAGAGAATTTGCACTGGAAAGAATGCTCCCAAAAATTTCAGTTACAAAAAGGTGACAGAGAATTTGCACTGGTAAGAATGCTCCCAAAATTTTCAGTTACAAAAAGGTGACAGAGAATTTGCACTGGTAAGAATGCTCCCAAAATTTTCAGTTACAAAAAGGTGACAGAGAATTTGCACTGGTAAGAATGCTCCCAAAATTTTCAGTTACAAAAAGGTGACAGAGAATTTGCACTGGAAAGAATGGCCCTTCCAAAAATTTCAGTTACAAAAAGGTGACAGAGAATTTGCACTGGAAAGAATGCTCCCAAAAATTTCAGTTACAAAAAGGTGACAGAGAATTTGCACTGGAAAGAATGGCCCTTCCAAAAATTTCAGTTACAAAAAGGTGACAGAGAATTTGCACTGGAAAGAATGCTCCCAAAAATTTCAGTTACAAAAAGGTGACAGAGAATTTGCACTGGAAAGAATGGCCCTTCCAAAAATTTGGTATCACTGGATAAAAATCGCACATTTTTAAAATTTTAGTCTAAATTTTGTCTATATTTAACTAAATTTTGACCTCATATTCGGATTCCCCGCTAAAAGTTACCCTAATTAGGTACATCTCGGTACATTTCGGAAAATTGGCTAATATAAGCCATTTCTCATGCGAATGACGGAGAATCACAGGGCTAGCTTACTGGGGAGATAATAATGTAAATCGTTAGTTAGTTTAAGAACACTCTTACGAATAAGATGTTTCCTGGAATACCTCCGGGTGGAATGTTCTGTTCTCTTCTCAAGAGAACAGAACTCTTCTGATCACTGATTGCTTTGTGTTTGGAAATATGATTACATTTCTTTCACAATAAATCATGTCTGTACGATAAATTAGTCAGTTATTTGTTTAAAAATAGCCTAGGATAACACATTCCTATGCCTCATCAATTCCAGAAAAAAGAATACCACAAAGTGTACTTTTATGACTGATGCGTTTGACGCTTTCGTGAATGCCAAAAACGTTAATTCCTCGCTCCTTTGTGGCTGTTGTGGAGCAATGATGAATGTTTTTTTTCATTTACGGGTATTCTACAAGAATTTTCTTCGGCAAAACAGCCCTATGACTAAGGATTCTTTGCGATTTTGCGGTGTGCACACGTATCATCCTGTGATTATTGACCACAATTTCTTGTATAAAAGAAACTGCTTTACCCCTAAAGGCATTTCTGTCCAAGTTTCCAATACTCGCCAATCAGCCCTCGGAAATGTATTCCTCACTCGTCTGCGTTTTCCTCCTCGGTTTCTCCGGCTACGCTCTCGGCGCGAGCAATTGCACAAATCGGGATGTTAACTCGACAGAGATTGTGGTAAGCTTATGGATTATAAATTGCTCCGGATGTAAAACTAAAATCGTATCTCATTCTTTTTATACACTCAGTAAAACATCTTTTATCTAACTTTGATTATCGCATTTTCTATATACATTTTCTTTGTGGGAATTAAAAAGATAAAATTTCCCAATTTTTGTCTCGGATAATTGTGGGACCTGTTCCTAGCATTCTGCTTCTATGTATATTCAAATTTGCTTTTCGTATTTTCAAAGAAAAACACATTCTTAGGGGTGCATTTTTCAAAATTTCTAGCAAATTTTGAAAACCATAGGGGGACCCTACGGGTTTTTAGCTTCCGAATTTCGGGGGGGGGGGGGGTTACAACCCACTAACCCCCCCTAGTTACGGGCCTGCTCTGATTGTAGCCAAAAACATTGTGATTTAAAAAGTCTGTCAATTGTATGTCATTTGTATTCAATCATTTCGATTTTGAAAAAAATCCAATAATCTAGAAAATTTATTAATATCCATACTTTTGGAAGTAACGAATTTTAACATGCAAATATTTGTAGAACTTGGCGCAACAAGTGGTGCAAATGCTCAATAGCAACGAGACCGACTTTCATCGAGAACTCACTGTTGTGCTGGGCGCCCGATCTGAGCAAGTCGACCAATCCACCGTGGAATACCACCTGCATTTGGTGAACAACGTCACCATGCTAGTAAGTCTTGCTTTCGCAATATAAACTTTTCGTTTTTCTCAATTAACCATTTCTTGTGGAATGTTACTACGAACAATGAAACGTTACTTTAAATTTCAGCAAACCACGACTGTTTCCTTGGGTCAGCTTTTTGACAATGCTCAGCCGCTGGACGAAATTCAAGAGGTGAGTGGCTTGGGTTCTGAATTTTTCTTGAGTTGTGAGTGATTGTGGCACCAAAGAATGGAGGCACTGCACGGAGGCTGGCGGTCCAGAAAATCGAAATTGGTGTCACAAAATATTGTGAGAAATGCGAAAAATGGACAACCGACAAAATTTTGGTCTAAACTGGGCATCTAATAAAGGATACCACCAAATGTTTTACTTTAACGACAAAAAGTTTAGTTCATTTTCGGCTTTTCTGTACAAAGTTTTAGGACTATGGAGATTTGGCTGAAAATGACGAAATTGTTTGAAGTGTTAAACCGCCTTAAAAATCCTTTTCCTATGACCATTCTTCGTTAAAATGGTCTCTAACAAACTTATAATTTTCAGACAATCACCATCAATGCAACGGTCGTTAATGGACAGGAACCAACGATCGCTGTTTTGCCGAAATACGAGGGTTGCGCAGTCATTTACGACTTGTGATTTCATCTTTTGTCGATTTTCGTGAGATTGTTTGTGAGAGATAATATTGTGTCTTGAATAATAAACATTGCATGTTCATATAAACATAATTTTCTGCCATTCTCTTGGACCTTGCTCTTAACAACGGCATCCTCTCCCTAAATTCGGATCGCCATTTTTATTTAACGACTTTTAGTGATATACTCAAAAAATTTTCAAAACAAGAAAAATAACTCACAGATAACTGAAAAACGTAATCATAAACAAAGGAGTGGCACAGCGCCTTTAAAAGTGGGAAGGGAGTATATTTTCATCTTCGGGTCGAAAACTGAACCGAATCTAACGAATCTGTTTGCAAGTTTTGTTACATATTGTTGTTATGTATTGGAACTTACGCGAGAATCGCAAGAACTGTTATTTTCGATCTTTTTCTCATCCATTCTCTTGAACCTGCCCTTAACAACCATCGCCGGCTCCCTAAATTCGGATCGCCATTTTTAACTAGACAATAAGGTGCTGGAGAAACAAAGGCTATATTTGAAATTCAGACAACAGTTCCCATTGTCCATTGTCGGGGTTATAATCGAAATGGGCCCTACTCGTTTACAAAACCCTGTTTTATAAATTGTTTTCATTTTACAATACGATCAAAGGCATTTACGTCATTTACGTTGTTTTCTGATTTGTGCGCATTTTCTTCCCCGCCGATAAATTGAGTTCACTTTGTTTATAACCACTTTCGTTTCCCAAAAAAACACAGAATTATCCGACCGGAGATGATTTTCAAAACTAAACCGAAATGGATTTATATAAACATTTAAAATAATATTTAATTGTGTTTTTGTCTATTATATTACTAGCCATGGTGTGAGTGCCATGGCTAACTAAATACGAGTGCCGAAGGCACTCGTATTTAGTTAGCCCACCCGCGCGCTTCGCGTGCCCAACAATTCAAATTACTATTTAAGGTTTTCCAACGGATTCTGTACCTTCCCCTCCAGTGACTGCTGAGAACGTGAACCACATCAATGCCGCCCAAACCAAAACCGTATCCGCTGGAGAAGACCGAGGCTGCTGGAGAAATGTCCAAGAAAAAGAAATTGTCTTTTGGGAAACCAAAGATGGTCAAGGACGTTGTGCCGGAGTGAGTTTCTGGATTCAATACCAAGTTACCTAAGCATTTTTAAACCAAAGTTACTGGGTTTAATAGCACATATAGCAAGTATCCAATGAATACCAATCCCAAGCTTTATTAATTTATAAAGTTAGCTTTTAATGAATGTCAATGAAGCTGAGACGGAGTGAGTTTCTGGGTTTAATACTAAGCTTCTTAAGCTATTTTAAACAGACAATACCAAAAGCCTGCAGTTTCCCAAATTTTCACTAATTAATATAGATTTCCTTAAGATGTAACACAGAGACTGTTTTCGTTATGGTCAACGCCAAAATACAGCCTGCGCAAACCAAACTTCGCGAAAGACCAATTCTGCAGGAATCTGGAAAGTGAGTTGCTTCATTTGAGTGCGAGTGTGGTATTCCTAATTTAGGCCAAAAGAAGAAGAATCAGACCAACAGCAAAAATCACTGCGCTTGCCACTTACCGGAGTCCAGGTTTGATATTCAAATTTGCTTTCCGAAAGTTGCAAAATTGTTCTACAGTTGAGCATTTAATTCCAAAGAGAAATATCCATCTAAACATGACTCAATGTAACTTACTGTGTGATCCACATATTAAAATAGCGGAAAATGCTGTGCTATAGAAATTCATCTAGCATTGGTCATATTCATTCATTTGAACATGACCCAAAAATATGTATTTAAAAATCAATAATTTCTTTACATTAATATGAATATTAAAGACGCAACAGATATATCGATAGCTTGAGATGTATAATAAATGAAATCGTTTAAAACCAGAGCTATACTTCCCACTATTCTTATTTCTATTGTCATTGAAGGTAAGCCCCGAGGATGAACTAAAACAGCTGTTGTTGGACTTCAACGCACTGCAGGAGGAAAACAAAGAACTTGTGAAGCTTTTCCGACAACTCAAGAACGATCTACGAGCTCAGCATGATGCCGTGCAACGTGATTCCTCCCGTCTATACGATTTGTTGAAAACCTCAGCAGTCGGTCAAGAATTGTCTGCGGCCGGCAGCGGCAGTAAACCCGTGAGCAGCGGTCAAGAAAGTAAGAAGTCCTCGGGTCAAGACTTGCTCATTCCACAGCCAGTTCATTACAAAAAGGTAACTTTTGTTAATTATCGCTCAGTACTCCTTTGAAGGATAAAACTTGCTACGATAAAAACATGCGTAGAATCGATTTCATTCATCATGAGATATCCACTGGGATGCCTTTAACGCTGCTAACAAAGGCCAATTCAATTTTCAATAATAATAACAATGCAGTCAAATTCCAGGTGAATCATATGAGAGGAGGACAGGCTATACCTCGTTTCATTCCGGAAGTTGTTCAACCGCAAGTCCCAACGAATCCAGCACCCAAAGCGAATGTGGCCGCCTCCTCTGACGCCGGTTCGGGAATCAATGCGAGTGGACCTCCGCCTCCTCCAGCTAATGTACCTGCTAACGTTCCGGCTCCTCCAGCTGCCGTTCGAAAACCCAAAAGCGACGTGACCTCATGTTATTTGGCGCCGAAATTCTGAAAGAATATCGCAGCATTAATGATTGTTGAAAACAATTATCATCGAATATTCCGTTCTTGTTATTTTTACTAAAATTCCTACAATGTATATAAACAGAAATGTGTTATCCTTGATATAAATAAACATTTACACACAGCTAACTTGCAATCGAAGGCAGCGAGTAGACTTTCTAGTTTCCTTGTCGAGCAGAACATTGGATCCAGTTTAAGGGCAGAATGGCGGCATATGCCCTATTCGCCTATTGGAGCCGGGCTCCAATCGAGTCAAAAACACCAAGCACCGAATGCGTTTTCGCTATTTTGGCGCTTAACCCTTCATTGCCGAGCCGTGGGAGAGCCCCGTATGCCGAACCGTAGGATTTGGCTGATTTTTGGTATATGGGTAGATCTCGAGATTCTATTAGATGCGTATTTTTTCTTTTTTTCAAAAACCCCCAAAAATTAGGGGGTCAAAAAATCTCGAAATTTTTAAAAGCCTAAAAATACATTTTTTGGATAATTTCGATGCGCTGAGCACGAATCTGAAGTTAGTTTTTGTGTTGAGTCTCAAAAAAAATTTTATTTTATTTTTTAAAGTTTGTTCTCGAATTTTTCGAGAGTGCACCTCGAGAAAAAAATCGCAAAAATTTTTTTTGTGCTAAAACGCAAAAACAAATTACATATCCTGATTCAGGACAAAAAGTTGGCTATATAAGATCAATATCAGATTTGAGCTAGGAAGCCAAAAAATTGGCCAAAAATTACTCCAAAGTTGTTGTGCATTTTCGCAACGCTCGGAGCCAGAATTGACCACATTTGCGTTGCGTTTTTGATAACACTCGGAAATGAAGGGTTAAGCCTAAGCTTGCTGGTTTGGCGCCTTATAAGGGTTGTTCGGGCGCTTAAGCCTAAGATTAAGTCCTTCTTAAGCCTAAGTACTTCGTTACGCCCTTACTAGGGTTCAGGGGCGCCCCCAGGATTTTTTTTTTGGGGGGGGTACGTTTCAGTGGAAATGGCCATATTTGGGGGGGGGTACCGTGTGGAGGGGCAACCGACTTTTGGATTTTGGGGGGTACCGGACCAAATTTTTGCCAAAAATTGCACTGATTTACACTCATTTTTTCAAATTTTCCCATTTTGGGGGGGGGGGTACGTACCCCCGGTACCCCCCTGGGTGCGCCTCTGCTAGGGTTTTTTTGCCAGCCCCTACGGGGCTGGAGCAAGCCCCTACCACAGTCCAGTCCAGCATTCTTGGGGCAGGTCCAGCGTTCTCGGGCTGAGTGTTAGACACTACTCGCGAGTCAGCAACTCCAGCGTTTTGGGTCAGGTCAATTGACAGTCCAGCCTTATTGGGGCAGTCCAGAATTCTTGGGCCAGTTCAGCCTTCTTGGGGTGGTCCAGAATTCTTGGGACAGTCTAGCGTTCCTTGGCAGTCCAGAATTCTTGGGGCCAGGAAATAAGCACTATATAGAATGCACTTGCCCAAAATTTTGGACTGACGGAAATAAGCACTATCAAGAATGCGCTTGCCCCAAATTTTGGACACACGGAAATAAGCACTATATAGAATGCACTTGCCCAAAATTTTGGACAGACAGACAAAAATATGGTACATTTTAGCTAAAATTACCCAAATTTAGGTACATTTAGGCAAATTTAGACCTCAAATTTGGATTCCCCGCTAAAAATTACCGTAAAATAGGTACATTTTGAAAATAAACACCCCTAAGAATGCACCTCTGAAAAATGAAATAAGCACTGGTAAGAATGCACCTATATCAGGAGGAAAATCCGTGCTGAAATACTAGGTAAAAGGATAAGGGTTGTTCGGGTGCATAAGCGTAATCCCTTGTTCGGAGCCTAAAAATCCGACAATTGTAACGCGTTTTGTGTCTAACCTGCCTATGGGTAGACGGCAGGCATTTTACAAATTCCAAATGTGTCTGCCCCTTTATTCTCAGGAAGCATCTTGCCCTGGGTCTACCAAACAAGGATGTCACCATCTTGAAAATTTCTTCGAATTCGTGCTCAGCGCATCCTAAAACTCCTAATTATTAATAGAAAAGCATTAAATGTATTAAAAGATGAATTAAAAGAAAATTAAAAGCATTAAACTTTTAATTTTTTTACTCAAAAATGTACTTTTTTCGGGCGCACACATTTTTGACTATATTTCACCAAGAATCGCATCAGACAGCCATGGTATCTTTGTGTAAGTTGGTCAGCGAATAGTTCTAGACGACTATACACTTACTGTGCACGAAAAATATTATCAAAAATGAGCACAAGGGGTTCCCTATGATTTTCGAAAAAATTTCGATTTTTTTGTGAAAAAAAGTATACAATCGTCTAGAACTCGATGCGTTGACCAACTTTTACAATGGTAACATGGGTGTCTGATCCGATTTTTACTGAAATATGGTCAAAAATTAGCGTTTCTGAAAAAATTGCATTTTAGAGTGAAAAAAATAGTTGGAAAATTTCTGAAAAATGCGTTGAAATCCCAACAAAATGTTGATATAGGATGACTAGCATCAGATTTACGGCCCAGCTACAGAAAAATACTCCAAAAATTGATATAGAAGTTTGATTTTCATCAATCCCGTCAATATTGATCTAAAACTTTTTTGATCAATATTTTAGACATAATTATGTCTCTATTGTGAGCACTTGACGATTGACGAAATGTTTCCGGACATTTTTCTGGAAAATTTAAATCAATGTTTTTCGCTATTGTAAACGATTGACGACATGTTTCCAGAAATAATTATGTCGTCAATCCCTTCAATCCCCTCAATTGTGAGGCTAGCTTAACCCTCGGAACCCTGGTCGGACCAAATAGTTAAATCGACACAACTTTTCGTCCTCTACATCACTGTAAAAACAGAAAAATTTTATCGTTCGATTTTTTTGATTTTTTGGATTCATTTTGAATGTCACTTTTTTGACAAAAAATACGTGAGGTGGCTGTTTTTGGAAGGCCATATCTCATTTCTTCCGTGATAACAGACTGGAGTATTATATATGGTTGGAATGCCTGTTACTCAGGCTACAACCATAGCTGGTTTACAGGCATTGGTCCCACAGCGAAAATTTTTCCTGGTGGGAACTTCGAAATTTTCGATTTTTTTCCAACTCGATCTGCTCGTACATAAATGGTCATAACTTTTTTATAAAGCCACTTCCTCTAATACGGTAAAAAGCTACATTGTAAGGGAGAGTCTTGCGAACATTTCTGTAAAAAACATTCCAGATGTATTGTTAAAAAATTTTTTGAAAATTGAGATTTTTCTCAAAAATTCGTGTCAAAAATTTTTTAAATTGTTGTAAAAGTTTTTGTTGTGTTCTATGGTAAAATTTTCATGCTCCGTAGATATGTCTATGTAATTCGGGGATACTATAGCCGTTTCTTGGAATGTAAAGTACACTATAGTGTACTTATCCAAAATACAAAAGTCAAATTGCGTTTATTGCTCTCACTTGCTATCAATTCTTTTTACCATTTATTATAATGTACGCTGAATACGGCACAGAGGAAAATGATCAGGATCTGTCTGACGCATCAGATATTTATGATTCCGACTTAGACAATGATTCTGAAAACGGTAATATTCTAGACAAAGAGATGAATGATTATTTTCAAGAGTGTAATAATGATGTTTATCCTGCCGAAAATGGCCAGTGGTTTAGTAATTATCAACGTGCTACTTCAATTAATTTTAATTTTACGCAGCAGCCTTTACCTGAATTGCTTGGTTTGAGTAGTGAGCTGGATTACTTTCTTACATTAATTACTCCAGTCATGATGGACCGCATCGTGGAATTTACTAATGTTAAACTACGTATTAAATTTCAATCATCTACACTTTCTGATTGTGAAAAACATCGATTTTACGGATATATAAATAGAGAGGAAATTACGGCATTATCGGGTGGGGCATAAATTCTGTTACCACTTTTCAACACTGCATATTTCTTTTAGAATGAATAAATGACTATAAGTGTTTGGTATTATTTTGTTGGCCATTTTGTCTGCTTTAATCTGGTGTATAACTTTTATATATGACATCACAAAATATAAAAAATCTTACACAAAGTTTGAAATCACCTCACCTGAAAAATTTCCAAAGATATTTTACATATTTCACAACTTTTTGATTACAATATTTACGTGCTGAAAAAAAATGTTTCGGCAATCTTATTGTAGAGTTTGTAAGCAACAACGCACTTTTTACAGAATTGTATTTCGTTCGATTATGAGCGACATATGAGTATTTTTCGGCACTATACTTTTGAAGAAACCTGAAAAAATTTTTTTTGTTAGGATTCAGAAAGGAAATTTTGAAAAAGAGTGAGAAAAAACGTAATACGTCTAATACATGGAATAACTGCAAATTTTGTCTAGTTTCAAATGATATATAACTTTTATATTTTACCTCATGAAATATTCGATATTTCACACAATGTTTTCAATGACCTCAAAATCCGTTTTATGTCATTGAGATTTTTTTCATATTTGTCCAATATTTGTATATGATTTTAACTTATCGAGAAAATCTGTTTCACTAGTCTTATACTACATTCTGTGATCTCTCAAATACTTTTTACAGAATTGACTTTCGTCGGATGATTTCTGAGTTATGAGCAATTTTAGAGACCACACTAGCTTTCAATTTTAGAAGATTTGCAAGCTTTTCAGGTGAGGTGATTTCAAACTTTGTGTAAGATTTTTTATATTTTGTGTTGCCATATATAAAAGTTATATACCAGATTAAAGCAGACAAAATGGCCAACAAAATAATACCAAACACTTATAGTCATTTATTCATTCTAAAAGAAATATGCAGTGTTGAAAAGTGGTAACAGAACTTATGCCCCACCCGATATTTGGTCTGCGGTTTACACTGGGATTGAACGGGTTTCATGGTGTGCCGGTTACAGAGATTTTTTCTATGAAAAAAGGTCCAAGTTATGTCATGTCATTTATGAATAATCCGATTAAAATTATTATTTGAACTACAAATATATAGTGTGTGATTAATTGGTATTTTATTCATTCGTGAAAGTGCGTTACACACGGACAGACATACAAAAAGATCAAAGTAATATAAAATTCGGGATCAGCAACCTCAAAAACCTCTAAATCTGTAAAATAGTGCTAATATACGCGTTTTGGGCACTATGCCAAGAAAGTGCCAAAAATTTCAAATTTCCGCCAAAATCTGAGTCCATATTCGAACTCGCCGTACCGAAAAACCCCTTACCTGTGAGAATTATCTTAAATAGCTGCAAAAAATGAATAAAACTTGCGGACAGTACCAAAATAACACAAAATTCCATAGAATCTGAGCATTATAAAGTCATTTTCCATAATTTTTTGGCATGTTACGAAACGAACTAAAAGCGTTAAAATGTTCGCAAGACTCTCCCTTACAATGTAGCTTTTTACCGTATTAGAGGAAGTGGCTTTATAAAAAAGTTATGACCATTTATGTACGAGCAGATCGAGTTGGAAAAAAATCGAAAATTTCGAAGTTCCCACCAGGAAAAATTTTCGCTGTGGGACCAATGCCTGTAAACCAGCTATGGTTGTAGCCTGAGTAACAGGCATTCCAACCATATATAATACTCAGTCTGTTATCACGGAAGAAATGAGATATGGCCTTCCAAAAACAGCCACCTCACGTATTTTTTGTCAAAAAAGTGACATTCAAAATGAATCCAAAAAATCGAACGATAAAATTTTTCTGTTTTTACAGTGAAGTAGAGGACCAAAAGTTGTGTCGATTTAACTATTTGGTCCGACCAGGGCTCCGAGGGTTAATAAAAAAAGCTTTGAGTATAAAAATTGCTTCTCAGAAAATTTTCTGAGAAAGATCGGCACAAATGGAAAGAGAAGTGAGAAATTCTTGAGTCGGAAATTTGCATGGATAATTAATAAAACGGATATCGGAGCATAAATCTGAAATAGTAAAAATGATTGAAACTAAAAATTTTATCACAAAATGACAACACAGCAATAGCAACACTAAAGTACCTCAGCTCAAGTGTAGATATAAAAGCAACATAAAGAGCTACAATTTTACAACGAGCGTAAAAAGTTAAATACAACAGTATTGATGAGTTAGGACATGTAAAAAGTGCGCTTGTACTACGACTAGTTATTGTTCAAGCCTCTCGTGAAGACGTAAGGCGAGGGAGTCATGCTTCTCAGCGTATATCGCTTTCTAGTCTGAAAATAGTAAATTTATATGCTAAATATGAAATTTCTACTGCATATTCGAACGGAATTTTTAAAACTTGGCCATTACACCGAAATTTCACGTGTCATTTTTCCATAGAAAATATGTAGTTAGTAATCATACACCTCCCACATGGACCTTTTTGCGAATTGTATGTATGATATCATTGCATTTCTATTATAAAAACGTATTTCATAAATTCTAGTTAGAAATGGGTAATTCTTTCAAAAGCATGAAATCTGACCTCGGGTATTTTTGCTTCAACCTTCGTTTTAATAGATTCTGTTATTTGATCGGTTTTTTGCTTTCGCACATGGAGACGTCCGAGTTTCGAGAAATAATGTGCAATATGTCGCGTTAATTGTCTAGAGCACATTCGCAATTCTGAAATAAAAAAGATTTATCGACATAAAAATGTCTTTCTTAAAATGCAGGTATACAATTTTTGGAAGCACTATTTACTGGGCTCACATAGTACATCATATATCCCCGATAGAGAGATCCTACTGTATAGTAAGTGGACGATGTCCATATATGTATATACGTATATATATATGGGTGTGTCACACATCGAGTTAGGCATGTTTTAGGCATGCTCGGAATGTTTTGCCAGGGTAATATTATGTGTCTGGGTCTAACTAGATGCAACGTAGTTTTTAAAATTGTCGTCAAGGAAAAATTTTTTTTCGCTAATGGGTGACTGTTTTCATGGGTAAAAAATGAAAATTTTTAACATTAAAATGGCACCTATCTAGAAATGCTCCCCATGATCTAAATAGTCGAAAAAAGTCAATGAAAAAATGAAAAAAATTTTTTCAAAAATTTTGAAATTTTTCTGAAAATTTTCCAAGTACGAAAAAATGAAAATTTTTAACATTAACCCTTCATTGCCGAGTGTATCCGATCGGATACGATTTTGATTTGCTAAAGACTTCACAAAAAGAAAGAAACTAATGAGTGTTCATTATTCATACAAAGAGTGTGTCTGTAAATTGATCACATAGAAAAGAGATATAAACAATGGCAGACATCATGATTTTAATAAAGACAGCTCACCAAAAGGAAAGCTAATGGTAATGCAGACATTCTGCCTTTTGTCTATGGCTCCGGCAATGAAGGGTTAAAATGGCACCTATCTAGAAATGCTTCCCATGATCTAAATAGTCGGAAAAAGTCAACGAAAAAATTTTCTTCGAAATATGACCAGGGAACCTTTACCTAAGCATGACCCAGGAACCTAACCCCAAGTACGGCCAGGGAAGTTTCGCTAAGCATGACCCAGGGAACATAACACTAAGCATGACCCAGGAAACCTGTTCCCAAACATGACCCATGGAACATAACACCAAGCATGACCATAAGCATTCTGTGAATAGCTGTGCCAGAACCGCTATTTTTTTATATACTACTATGTAGTATTCCATGCATGTTATCTAGATAAAAAGTGTTCCATGCATGTTAACGAGATGTGAAGTATTCCATGCATGCTAACTGGATAAAAAGTGTACCATGCATGCTAACTACAGTATAGCACAAGATGCATGAAGAGAAAAATAGTGTTACGGTGCTGCACTTCTGAGAATTTAATCTGGCAGCATTAATTGTATATTAAAATATTCATCGAGATTCTCGACTTATGAGAGAAAGAGAACAACCAAAAACGATCATAAATTACATAATCATTCTTCTCTGTATAAATATCGAGCTGATCAGCAATTAGAATCAGAAATTACCGATTGGGACTACTTGGTCTCGTTGTGTGGGTTCATTCTCTGCTCGAGGCTTCATATCTTCGTACAATGTACGGCGGACATAACACTCAGGCAGTTCATCTGGTAGGGACCACTCTTGATCTTCCTCGAACACCTGAATAAATTTTTTAAGTATCCATATAGACACTTATGAAAAGAAAAATACCATTGGTGGTGGCTCTCTTATCGGAGACCTAAAATAATTTAGTTTAATATTTTTGGCACAAATTGTCAATTTTGATAACCTTTGTGAGAATCTTTATCACAATCAGAGAAAAATGCTCGAAACTTAAAATGTAAAATACAAACCAATGTGGCATTCCAACAAATTTCTGTAAGCGCTTCACGACCCAGCCGTGCCTATTCCACAGGTTTCTGTCTTTATCGGACAAATTTCCCGGAAAATTTTCCTGGTCGCCACTCAGGTAGTATAGCCGAATTATTTGGAATGCCTTTTCGTATTGGTTCTGAAAACAGGAACATTTTTATATACCAGTTCGTATAAAAAGCGCTTATTGAGTTGGATTTATTAAATTGTAAAATATTGGCTGGAACCGAAATTTTCAATTCAGTTGTTGATCAAGGATAAACTTTAGTTTACTTTATCTTACTACTACTGCTATGAAAAACAAAAACCTACTTTTTCGAGTTTAATTTTCTTTGCAGCCGCCTTCATATCTTCTGTGATGACATCGGTATCGAGTATTTCGCTTCTCGAGAATTCAGGCATTTTCAGCAAATTCCGGCAATCAGTGAAATTTCGTACAAGTTTGAGCCGTTCTGCCGGTTTTTCGACTAAAATAAAACTTTAGGAAATTGTTGAGAAAAAGAACAAATGTATTAATAAAGCATTCTGGAACATTACCTTCAATACGAAAACATTAAATAAGATTTTAATCTACTACAGTCGACTCTCGATTTACCGCACACACGATTTACCGCACTTTCGATTAACCGCACATAATTGGCTGGAACGGATTTTTTCCATACAAAATTCCCTCGATTATCCGCATTTTGTGCGGATAAATTCGATTATCCGCACAGGTTTTTGCGGAACCAAAGTGAAATTTCCAAGTAAAATTTTTCGTTTATCCGCACAAAGAAAAATGGTTCTGTTTTTGGCGCAAATTTGAATTTTTATACAAAATTTTCCTGTTTTTATCAAATTTTTCGAAAATTTTTCAAAATTTTTGCCATATTAGGTAAAAATTTTGCAAAAATCGGTCAAAATTTAGTAAAAAAATCAAAATTTTTTGAGCGGGAATTCAAATATTATTTTTTATTTTCAAAAAATGACAAAGAATACAGGAAATTTCGTTTATCCGCACAACTTTGCACTGGAAGGATTTTCTCCATACAAAATTCTCTCGATTTACCGCACACCCGATTAACCGCACTTTCGATTATCCGCACAAAATCGCCATTCCCGACGTGTGCGGTAAATCGAGAGTCGACTGTAATTAATTACTAAAATCTGATTAAGTTAAAAAAAACAAATTTTCGGAGAAAGTTTGTTTGTCGTATTCTATTACACTAATAAAGTATACTTGTTATGTATTCGACTTTATCGTCTTTAAGCAGATCCCCATAGATGGCGTCCAAGAATTTGCTTCCTATTCCGGAATGTGTATACGGCGGCGAAAGCATCAGGTGGCCAATTCTTGCGGAATTAAAGTACTTCTCAGGAACGTATAAGGAAGCATAACCGAGAAAAGTGTAGCGTGGTGATTGTTCTTTGACTTCGTACCTGAAATGAAAAATAGGAATGACCTCCTTTTGTTATACCCTTTGGCTAGAGAAAACAGGACCCAGCAGCTGGGTCCCAGCTACAGGAACCAAGACCCAGAGACAAAGCGATCAGGGGCAAAAATGACTGTTCCCCATAATAGTCGACAGAAGAGATAATTCAGCGCATTCTCCGTCGTCGACGGCCGAAATTTGAATTTGCCGCACAGACTTGGCTTCGATAAAATTTCTGGATACCTCAAAAAACTTACAGAAAATAATGGAAGGAGGGTTGGCCTTGCGAATTTATAAGCTCGTCGTTCATATAAGCAAGTTGACCAATAAACCAAAATGCCATAGATTGGCTTTTCGCCAAATAGACTTGCAACTGATGGTTTGCGCTCTTGTCGGAATTGTTTAATACTTTCTTATGTATTCGTTCTGCTCTGTACATTTCCGCTCTCCTGGATCCATCGCCTATAATTAAAACAGTTGAAATTTTCGCAATTAAAATGAAATATTACTGAATAATAATTAAAATTCGCCTAAGACTATCGATTCCGGAAAATTCTGAGCCCGTTCGGTCAAGTCATAAAACAAAACTGTCTATTAAACGATCTCCTTAAAAATCCCGTGTATCGATAATCTAAGCAGCTCAATGGATTTTATGTTTAAGAGCTAATGCAAAAGAAATTAAGAGTGCAAAACATAGCTTACCAAAAGTGAAGTCTGCAACTAGTGTGCCCAATGGCTGAAAGCTTTCTTGATCGTCTAATATTTTCTGATAGCCTTGCATTTTATCAACAAATACATCGAACTGTAACTCAGGAGTAATATGGGGATGGAGCTTCAATTGGTCCTTGATCCTGCATGCAATCTTATGGGCTCTTTCTGAATTGTCCACTTCTTTGGTGTTCCGATTGAAAATTTCCACATGAACATCCAGGGATGCTTGGGCGAAGCAGACCGCGACTTCCAGATTCGTGAAGTCAATTCTTTCTTCACTGCTAAAACGTTAATCGTATTAATGTATAAAATCGCAATGTAAATGGGACCCTTTCAGTGATAGTATTTATCGTAGATAGGTTTTATCGTACTGTCAACATTGGGTTAAGATTTAAGTTAGACATGTATTTGGAACGGCCAGAAATACAGGTTGGTCCATAATAACATCGACATCATAGTAGAATGGGAAAGTAACTTTTTTGAGAAATCGCCATTTTTTCAAGAATTTTTACTGTCATTCTCACGGGTGGGGGTTTTTTGATGCGGGGAATTCGAATTTGAACTCAGATTTTGGCTCGAGTTTCAAGCTTTTGGCGTTTTCTTGGCATTGTGCCCAAATCACATATTTTAACCCCCTTTCCAGATTTTTGGAGTTTTCACATGCGGGGAATTCGACTTTGAGCTCAGATATTGAACCCCTTTGGCGTAAGTTTGGCATTCTGCCCAAACCGCGTATTTCAACCGGAAAATTGACTTTTTTGCCAAATAATCAAGGAAAACGCCATTTGTGACACGATACTTAAAAAATAAGTTCAGATTCGGAATCAGCAAACATAAAAACTCCTAAAACCATGTCTTGCTGAAATTTTTTCACATTTTCAAAAAAATGTGCGCAAAGCAGTGAGATGGTGAAATCAGCCTTACTATCTGTCAAGAGGCAGTATTCAAAGTTGTTTATCTCGATCTTGGAAGCAAGTTAGCTAATTACACCTTCCCTCCAAATGCGCAAATTTCATAGATTAGTTGAATAAAAATTTCAAATTCCCGCGCGAGTTGTAAAAATGCGCGTAGACATGTCACCTTCTCATTTTCTGCGAAACGAGACACTTATGCTTCCTGGTAGATACAGTAGTTACAAAACTGCCACCAACTATAGTTTTACTTGCCACGTAACTATCGTAAAATAAACTTACTTATCAAGGCTGAAGTGATTGTGAACGTACCATGGCTCATGACCATCCAGCAGTTTCATATCGTTGATTGATCCGACTGAAAAGAAAGAAAATATGTGAAAGAAAACCAAAGTAAAAAAACCCAATTTTATCCTGACTGCGTCTTTGATTTGCTTTTTGTATTCAGGGTCATAACCTTCATCGACTTTGCTCATTTTTCCTTGAGTTCTTAAATAAAATATAGGTAAAGTTATAAGCAACACTTCACTTGTTACGAGTAATGGAATGGTCGCAATGACATATTTTGCGCACTGAACTTTGAAAAGCTTGCATGTCTTTGTTTTATGGTCAGTTTCCTATTATCTAGCCGAAAGTGGAAGAAAACAGGTTTCTATATCGAGAGCACTTACAATTTATGTACAATTAAATTTTTTGAGTCAGAATTTTCCAAAATATAATTTATGGCGAATATGATAAATGGAAAGCAAAATAAGATTTTGAAGAAAAACAAATGTGAAGTGATTATTTTACTAGCAAAAGATATCGTTTCATTTCAGAATTTCTATTCTAGAACCTCGATTAACAAAATTGTTTTACAGCCGCATAATATATCACTTGCCCAATGAAAACCGATGAAAGCAAACCATATCGCTATCCTATCGGCCAGCCACCGAATTGCACCAAATTCGGTGAATCATTCTTTTCAAATTATTTTTAACAACACCAAAATGGTTGAATTTCTCTTCTCAAATTTGCTTGAGCCACAATTGCGGCCCACAATTTCTTAGAAATACAAAATGAATGGCTCCATCCCATTAAAATAGATGTGAATGAACAACAGTTTAGCCAATTGGGACACGGACGATTCATCACCTGGACGATTCATCGCCTGGGACGATTCATCACATATTGTGAAAAATGGCCAGTTTTTATTAAAATTTGTGTTTTTATGCTATTTTTACCATTCTTATACACTTTTTAATTAAAATTACGCTATCTTACCTTAATTTACCTCAATTTTTACCTAACATGTGGTTACTAGCGGGGTAAATTGATTGTAGATTGTTAAAAACTGCTATTTTTCGGGTTTTCGGCAAAAATATTGAGGTGAGTTAAGGTAAGATAGCGTAATTTTAATTAAAAAGTGTATAACAATGGTAAAAATAGCATAAAAACACAAATTTTAATAAAAATTGGCCATTTTTCACAATATGCGATGAATCGTCCCAGGTGATGAATCGTCCAGGTGATGAATCGTCCAGGTGATGAATCGTCCCGTACCCTAGTCAATTTGATGATGGCTCTTTATTTTCAGTCACAGTTATTACGAAATCTTGCAAGTTGATAAGATAAAAAGATTTCGAGTGCATATTTGGAAAGCGCATTGTGCCATTTTAGGCAGAACAGCAGAGATCTTGCATAACGTCTCAGTAACACCAAAACAACATGAACTACGATATAGATTTCTTCAATTTTTTGCTTAAGTATTAAAATTTAGCATTTAAGTTAATTTAAATAAAGCTAAATACATTTAGCGAGAATTCGACGCGTATTTCTGGACAACAAAAGAATATCTTCTTGTATTAACAAAGTAGATTTGTGACCTTTCCCAGCCACAGTGATTAACCATGCCGGTGACACGGCCATTGGCACTCGCAACATGTAGTATGCATGAAGACAATTGCCTGAAAATGGGTACAACTTCAATATACTTTTTCAAACCCCGTTTATTATTACTCCACTCATATAAGCGAAATTTCCTGACCTTTATTGTTGTCATTTTCTTCAACTCTGTTAGCTTCTGCCGGTGCCAAAAGTTTGAAAATTGAATCTTTGTCAATCGTAACCCAAGCATTGAGCGGTTCATCATCTTTTGTATACGTGTATTTTAGTTGACCACCCTTCCACAAAGTGAGAACATAACTGTTGTCACTGTTGTAGTTTCCAAGTAAATGTTGCGTTTTAATTTCATTTTTGAAATCGCCAACGGTTTGTTCCGGGATCATATAAAGACATGCAAGTGTGTGTGGGCCTGTGTCAGGGGCGCAGCCAGGATTTTTTTTTGGGGGGGTGGTACGTTTCAGTGGAAATGGCCATTTTTTGGGGGGGGGGGTACCGCGTAGAGGGGGCGACCGACTTTTGGATTTTGGGGGGGGGGGGTACCGGGCCAAATTTTTGCCAAAATTTGCACTGATTTACACTCATTTTTTCAACTTTTCCCATTTTGGGGGGGGGGGTACGTACCCCCGGTACCCCCCCCCTGGCTGCGCCACTGGCCTGTGTGATTGTTGATATTTACACCGATGCTGGTTTGTAGGTCATGAGTTTCTCTTGGATTTCCGCCTAGTACGAAGCATACGGGAACTCTGCCTTGGTTAACTATAAAGTGATAGAGAAGTTATAAACGAAATAGAGAACCATATGATAAAACCGAAACCTAATTGATACAAAATTATTGGAGCTTACGAAATTGCATATTTTTGAAGACTTTTATTCCCTAAAGTTAAAAAACTAAGTGATACCTCTCATATTTTATTAATCAACAATTAAAAATTACCAGGTGCCGCGTTACATAGTACCACATAATATCCCAATAATATTAAAACTATCAAGTTCGGCATTTTCTCAACGGTGTAGTTAGTCATCAAAGTGGTGGGGTACAAAACTAGCTTGAAAAAGTAAATTAATGTTAGAATAGCGGGAAATGCGAAATATTTATGCTATTCGGCCAGCAAGGAAGGGGTGATGTAAGCTTTTTCTTTTCAGACATTTGTCATCATATATGAAGCTACATGCGGGTGTAGTCACTAGATTTGGTAAAATTTAGATTTGATAAAACATACCCATGGGTGTGCCCGCTGAGTGAGCGATAGAGCAACTACAGAGGAGAAACGGAGGTCATAAAAATGAGAGAATCACTCACTTCACATAGAGAATCGCTGAGATGATAGAAAGCTATAGATGAGAGTGTAAAATGAGGTATTGATCTCAAAACTTCGCACAGCATAACTACCAAACGTCTTCTAGCGAATGTAGGAAGAGATCTCATTTTTAGGTTATTACATCAAAAATAGATTCTAAATGGGACCTTCATGATGCTGTAGACGTAAATAAATTCTACGTAATAAATATTTTCTTATTTCCATCATCAAAATGTCATTCTCATATACTTTCTCATTTTTTCCCCTTAATTAAAGCGCTGTTATCTGCGTCTGTCCGCAACATTCGATTCCCGCATTCGTTTGGGACGTGGTTGGTGTCAAACGACGCCCCTTGACGAGCTGATCACGAAACACTGACCTTGAGTTCGGAAATTCGTTTTCGAGAGTTATGAACTCATCAAAGTTGCCAGAGGGCATAAAATGGAAATCGCGATCCTGACGTCGTTTGGGGCGGAGTGATAGCTCAAACGATAGCTCTCTTAAAAAGTTATGAATTTTGGGAATTTTAGATCCAAGATTTGAATATTTGAATTCGCGCCAACCGAAAAACGTGTTTTTAAGGGTTTTGACCTGGGGAAGTGATGTTTTTTATGTTCCCAATCGAATTGTGAGGCGATTCTGGAACAACTTTGCTTTTTACACTTTTTGGTTTGGCACTTTTTTTGAAAAAAAGCCACTTTTGGCCAAAAAATCGGGTTTTGATGCAGCTGTCTACGGGTCTGATTTTTGGCACCCGGGGGTTTTCGGATGCGCTGATCACGAATCTGACGTCAGATTTGCACTCGGCTCAGACGTGAACTTAAGTCACACGCGGCGCGGAGCGCCGCCCTGTTTATCGAGGCCGCCGTAGGCGGCCGAGATCTTCACGAACCCAACCCAGTACTGATTCTCACGTCTGGGTCGTAGCGAGCGAAGCGAGCGGAGACCCAGCATGACTCACGCAATGTAAGGAGCGCTACGAATAAGTGTGGATTTGTGGGTCGTTTTGTGGTCCTCGCGGCGCTTCGCGCCGCGAGGACCCCAAAACGACCCACAAATCCACACTTATTCGTAGCGTTCCCACCAACAATAAGTAGGTAAATCACGCTTAGGAACAACCCAATCTGACTGCTGATGGCGGTGCGCGGAGCGGGGACGGGAAAGCGGGGGGACGGGAAAGCGGGCGGGGACGGGGACTGAATTTGAGGGAACTTACAACACATACTCCCGAACAACACCCTGACCGCTGATGGCGGTGCGCGAAGCGATGACGAACTCAATCTCCCGCTGTGCACGCTCCGAGTGACGGCCGCGCCGAAGGCGGGGGCCGTCATTCTCTAATTAAAGCGCTGTTTTCTGCGTCCGTCCGTCATTTATGATTACTTCGTTTTTTAATGGACCCTAAGTTTCCCTTGTTTTAACAAAAAGGCCATTTATCCCTACGGGATACTTTAGGCGAACGGGGTTTAGACGAACAGGGCACACGCCCTATTCGTGCGCGTGATGATGTCGTTAGACCCCACGTATATTTTAGGAATAAAAAAATTAACACTGCTGGTAAAAAGTTATGGTCAAGCACCACCGCTGAACATTTTATCCAACATCTCACTCGCAAATAATAGTAACCAAGGATAGTTTTTTGTGATTAATATCACCCAAGGACTATTCCGTAAAGAACCAAGGAAGCCACTCGCTATATGTCTGGCCTACAAAATAATATGTAGAAAAACACTATCACCTCATTTCTGAGGAGGTCAAAAATATAGGGAAAACCTTTTTTCAAACAAACATAAAACAATTAATAACTAGTACAATTAATAACATGTAGAACTACTTTTGATTTTATTACAGTGCGGGTTTTTTTGGCATAGAGTCTACTTGATTGGTTATTACATCAAGTGGGATTAAAAAATGTCCGAAAATTCCAGGTAAATTTTTTTAATTTTGGTGGAAAATTAAAGAAAAATTTAAAAAATTTGGGAAAAATGTGATGACGCATCGCATCCTGTGGGGTTGAATTTAAAAGGCTGCCATTCTCGAGCTGTGGAATTCAATTCCACGGAGGTTGTGACCATTCCATGCCACGAAGACCACGTGCTGTGATCAAATCAAAAGGTAATCTACTAGTTATAAATTGTTTTATGATACTTGTTAGAATAAATATTTTCACCGTTGCGATTCTCGAGTTTCACGAATTGCCACTTTTGAATTGGTGGGCTTAATTCAGGGAAGAAGGAAGAGGAATTCCTCTTCCTTCTTCTGCCAATTCAAGCCCGCCATTTCAAAAGTGACAATTAACGAAACTGGATAATAGTAACGTTTGGTCACCACAAAAATTAGGAGTCAATACTCATTTAAGGTAATATATCAAAAATCAGCACTTTATTCAAAATTCACAACATATCAGGTAACGTTAAATTCTTTTAATCACACACACACAACTGCCACCTTTCTCACTATTCTTGATTCTCGTCACTATATGGTTGTAGTGATTTATCCTGAACGTATTTCTTCGTTTTCATCTTCTTCTTCTTCGGCATCTCAATGTCCGTTTGTGTGGTTGACAGTCGCTTCTTCCAATCCTGACACATTGGTTCCGGTTCAGTGCGGTTGAGTCGAGTTTCTGTAAACATAAAATTTTTGGGTTATTCAAAAAATGATTTCGGATGGCATCATACAGTCTTCCCTCTCTAATCCGACGCGATCCGTTTTGGCCAAAATGTGTCGGATTAGAGAGGGAATTTCCATACAAAAAAATCCATCTCGGCCAAAAACCGTCGGATTAGAGAGGGTGATCCCAAAAATGAGCAAAAATACTAAAATTTTTAGTAAGAATAAAACCTAGCTAGATCTACTATTTAAGTGGTGAATAAACGTTCTAGATGGGTCCTATTTTAACTTTTAAAAATTTCCATTTTTTGGATTAGCAAATTTTTTATTTTTTGGGAAATTTTTTTAGTTAAAATGGGACCCATCTAGAACCTAAGTCGTGAATAAGCATAAAAATTCTCTTGTATAATTTTTTATGTTCTTTTAAATATTTTTGTATGATTTTTTAATACAGGCGAATTTATTCTTACTAAAAAGTTTTCCAAAAAATAGTCCAAAAATGAAAATTTTGTAGTTAAAAAATTTCCCTGCAAAAAATGGACAAAAACACACAAAAAACGCTTGCAAAATTTTGAAGAAAATTTTAAATTTAGATAAAGTTTTAGTTGAAAATTTGGATTTTTGGCGAGAAAAATTTTGAAAAACAAAAGGGGGGACCCTTTTGTCTTTTTTCTACCCTGACCCCCAAAATGTGTCGGATTAGAGAGGGAATTTCCATACAAAATATTCCGTCTCGGCCAAACCCCGTCGGATTAGGGAGGGTGTCGGATTAGAGAGGGTCGGATTAGAGAGGGAAGACTGTATTTGATTGAAATAAATTCCGTTGTTAAATGTATAGAAAAGTATCTGCTTTCAAATTTGACCTATTGACTAAAAGTTTAGTTTTAGAAATCATAGCATCGATAATCTACATTTTCGATTTAAATTTGATGGATTTTTAAAATATGAATGTTTAATTCCTAAATGTGAGTGATTGAGCGTTTAGCAGATTTGACTCCAAAATATAAAAATTGTTTACCAAATTTTGAAAACTCGATTCCGAGACTTTTGTATGAAGGGACAGGCAGACCACGGATTCTGTTATAATAGCGCGTCTCGGCAGCTTTTTTCTCTGCTTTCATTAGTTCATAGAGGTACGGGCGACTTACCAGAGCTAAAACCAAATCTGGTAATAATATTGAGCAATAGTATTGACAGAATATTGAGAGATTGATGAGAGACAATTATAGTGCAATCATAGAAACCACATTTAAGACTTTGGTCTAGGCTGGCAACAATATAAAATGAACCTACTTTGAGCTTTGCGCAATTCCTCGTCAAAACCTCTCATCTCCAAATCCTTCATATATATTTCCAAAAATTTGTTGGTCTTATAGTCCTGGCCCAATTGGAATGCACGATTCCTCCTGAATATCCATCGCCACTCAGCTTCCTGAAAGTATATTAATACGATTTTCAAAAAAAGTACACAAAATGCCGGAAACAGAAACGGACCGCGATTTCTTTGTCGCGAATTTGAA
>JAKKPZ010000280.1:0-67753 GCA_022814885.1 Ditylenchus destructor
TAGGCAAAATATTAGAATGTTATCCCGCTCTAAAAAATCGTATTCTATAGAAGATTAACAATATCAGATTTAAGCTAACTCTTCTTTAAGGGGTTAAACTCAAATGGCGCCAATATAAACATACAAATAAAATTTTTATAGTATTATATCACCAATTTTTATATATCATCTGGGTTATTTTTTAGGTTATTTATAAATGAATTATTTTTCTCATTTTTAGTGTTCATTGTCGAAAGACGTAATCGCAACACGGACAGATCAGGATATCACAAATACCGGTACATAAGCAGCGATGCTCAATCCGAATCTGCAGGTGATCATTACGCCTTGGTGCAAGGATACAAGGACGGAATAAACCTCATGAAAGAAGAAGCGCGTCTGAAACAAGAAGGTGTGCGTCAAAAAATCCCTCACAGCAGAAATACAGAACTCGAACAAGTGAAAATTCAGCTGCATCGTATCTTTAGTGTTCCTATGCTAAAGCATTCGTCACATCATATCAAGCGCATATGTGCCGGACTTCGAAAATTTCGTCTCATCGATGGCGACATTGGACAAGACACTGCCAAATGGGATCTGAAGCGGCAAATATTAACCGAATCGGCACATAACTGGGCTGTAAATGAAGGCGATGATATTGCGTCGTTCAAGTGTAAGTAATTCAAAAATCCATTTTTAGAAAATTTGACTATTAAAGCCCCAAAAAGCTGAAAATTGCTGGAAAGGGGTATTTCGATACGCTGAATCCGAAAATGGGTTCAGATTCGGGATTTTTGACCCAAAAAGTGCCTTTTTCCAGAAAAATCCATTTTTGAAAATTTGACTCTTGAAGGCCGAAAAAGCTGAAAATTGCAGGAATGGGGTATTTTGATACACTGAATCCGAAAATGGAATCGGTTTTTGGATTTTTGACCCAAAAAGTGGCTTTTTCCAGAAAAATCCATTTTTAAAAAATTTGACTCTTGCAGGCCGAAAAAGCTAAAAATTGCAGGAATGGGGTATTTCGATACATTGAATCCGAAAATGGAATCGGTTTTTGGATTTTTGACCCAAAAAGTGGCTTTTTCCAGAAAAATCCATTTTTTGAAAATTTGACTCTTGAACGCCGAAAAAGCTGAAAATTGCTGGAAAGGGGTATTTTGATACGCTGAATCCGAAAATGGAATCGGTTTTTGGATTTTTGACCCAAAAAGTGGCTTTTTCCAGAAAAATCCATTTTTTGAAAATTTGACTCTTGAAGGCCGAAAAAGCTGAAAATTGCAGAATGGGGTATTTCGATACGCTGAATCCGAAAATGGAATCGGTTTTTGGATTTTTGACCCAAAAAGTGGCTTTTTCCAGAAAAATCCATTTTTGAAAATTTGACTCTTGCAGGCCGAAAAAGCTAAAAATTGCAGGAATGGGGTATTTCGATACACTGAATCCGAAAATGGAATAGGTTTTTGGATTTTTGAGCCAAAAAGTGGCTTTTTCCAGAAAAATCCATTTTTAAAAAATTTGACTCTTGCAGGCCGAAAAAGCTAAAAATTGCAGGAAAGGGGTATTTCCGGAAGAATCTTTTAACTAAATTTGACATTTGTACGGGATCATTATGAGTAAACTAACAGCAAATATAATTGAAAAACGTCTGTCTCTTTTTTCCGTTTGAAAAACTCTGTTTCGAAAGAGTCCAATACTGCGTTTAGGGTACGTCCCGAGGGAGCGGTATATAATGACAAAATGCCACTTGCAGTGTACTTCAATGCTAGACGATTTTCTGATGGTGAAACTGTAATTTTTTTTGTATTACTTTATATTGCTACTACAAATTTATCTAAACCTAATATAGTTATAATAAGTTTATATGTAGATGTATATCCATAGTTATCATGTTTCATTTGTTCGGTCAATAGAATTTAGCAATGTTATATGAAGAAAAAAGGAGAAATCAATATTTTAACCCTTAAATTCATGAGTTACATCATCACTAATTAGTTACTATCATCACTAATTCATGTATGTATTCCATTAAAATATAAAATTTTCGTTTTTAGTTAGCTGCTCTAACGCCGTTTTCGATCAGATCATTTGCTCTGTTTGGTCATCTTTTTGGACCGGTGGATATCGACATAATACGCCGTCAGATGAAATTTGGCAAAGTCGTTCGTGATGCACACGCGGAACATATTGTGACAACGAGCGAGAAAAAAGCGATGGAAAATCTTTTGGTCTTCCGTAATCAAATGAAGAGCTATATTTTCGCCTATATTCACCGTGCAGTTCCCACATACTTCCAGGTTAATTTAGATAATATTTATGAAAAGAATGCTTAGGAAAAATTTTTGATTAGCTCAAAAGTTACAGAATAAAAATAACGTTTGTGTAACTGTATAATATACAGTCGAGTCTCTGATTAACGCTCAATAATCCGCGTTAATTAAAATTGTTATATGATAATGTTTGCTTATATGAGAATATTTAGGATGAGATGCGCAACATTTTGCAACGACTTTACAGTGAACAATATGTGAACGGTATATATCAAATCGATAACTACCAGGCATACAATTATTAGTATATTGTTTGACTATTGTTTGTTTGACTATTTATTTGACTACTTATTTATTTGACTATTGTTTCATTTAATGATGCCATTATTCATTTACGGTACATATTATGTTTTCATATATCTACAAAGAATACACAATTTTCGGAACTATATAAATTTTCACTAAAAGTTTTATTAATTCATAGGGTGTATATTTATCACTAATTACTGATATAATAACGGCGATATCTGATATTTTGTAGATCGAAAACAAATATGAAAATGTTGTATATTCACTTCACTTATTGTTTAAGATCTCTTATTAGCGTACTACTCATTGTTACTGTTTTAATTATGGCGGTGAATTGTCATTCATTCACTACTATCATTCATTTACGGTATATATCATTTACAATACAATAAAATTATTTGTAAATCTGTTTTCCATAACAACAGTTGCGTCAACCAATATTGTTTCGCGTTTTATTATGGATAATCGATATAATAAAATAACATTCAGGTGTATTCAGCTACCTTTAAAGCAATGTAAGTATCCTATAATTGTAAACACTTATTGTGATATAATAGCATTACAAAAATCAGCAAATATTTTGTGTAGACTAAGAAATAAGTCAGACGTAAATTAATAATTTCACACTACAGGGTGACCATTTTATTTTGGACCTTTTCTTTTGAAAATTTAAATTTCAAATTGGCGCCATATATATGTGTGTAATAGCTCATTTTGTAGCTAAGACTTTGCCATTTATTATAAAAGAAAGATCTCGACATAACGTTTGTTGAAACTCAAGAAAGGGCATTTTAATGTTCAGCAAAAAATCGCAAAAAACGGACCGAAATGAAGCAATTATGCCGTTCATTTTCACTGAAATTCTTTGAAATTTTTTCGCTGATTCTTACAAAAGCAGTTGTTCTGGTTAATCTCCGAGCTCTTGCGCGCATTTTGACACCAAAAACTCCATATGCTATCATGCATATGAGGTCGTTTAAGTGACACGGAAGGAGACGCTGAAAATGCTGATTTCGGCCGAAATTGACCGGTAGTGTCTCCGGAAATCCTCAAATTTTTCGAACAGGTGCTCGACTTTTGCGCAAGCGTACACGATAATTAAAGAGTGTGGATTTTGAGGCCATCCGGAGTTAAAAAATTCGCCGATTTTATCGAAAATTCATCACAATTCGGCTCCGGATGGCCTTAAAATCCACAAAACCTGGCCAAGTAACCACGAATGTTCGCCATAATGTTCAGAATTTTGTCCTCTTTAATTATCGTGTACGCTTGCGCAAAAGTCGAGCACCTGTTCGAAAAATTTGAGGATTTCCGGAGACACTACCTGTCAATTTCGGCCGAAATCAGCATTTTCAGCGTCTCCTTCCGTGTCACTTAAACGACCTCATATGCATGATAGCATATGGAGTTTTTGGTGTCAAAATGCGCGCAAGAGCTCGGAGATTAACCAGAACAACTGCTTTTGTAAGAATCAGCGAAAAAATTTCAAAGAATTTCAGTGAAAATGAACGGCATAATTGCTTCATTTCGGTCCGTTTTTTGCGATTTTTTGCTGAACTTTAAAATGTCCGTTCTTGAGTTTCAATAAAGCTTATGTCAAGATCTTTTTAAATAATAAATGGCAAAGTCATAGCTACAAAATGAGCTATTACACATATATATATGGCGCGAATTTGAAATTTAAATTTTCAAAAGAAAAGGTCCATAATAAAATGGTCACCCTGTATTAGACAAAACATGTTTTATGGATTTTTCAGATACGCTATATCCTAAACAGACATTATTTATTGTTTGGATCTGATAATTCGTTTGCAGAAGTCTTCAAGGTTACAATAATGGAAAATATGGTAACAAGTGGCAAAAAGGTTGAACTTGAAGAATTTTCTAATATTTTACTCAACTCTCTTGATCGCGCGTATGCCCATGTTCTTTGGGAAACCGGTAAATATAAGGTAACTTTAATTCTATATAATAAAAGATACAGATTCAGTTTCAAATGATATAGATAAAATTTTACAATTTGTCTCATATATTTAATTACTTTGTTTTAATTCCATAAATATACACATATCATCGTGAAAACTTATTTGTCTCTCCTTACAAAATCAAAAATCATTTATACCGATAATGGATTATTTGCTTAATTTTTGTTTTTAAAACCGTATTGATATAATTACTTATTAGTTTGTTTAGGATAGAGAAGAATTTGTGACGGCGGTATATAATGAATGCATGCCTCTCTTACATCGTTATTCTCTACCGTGGTATAATCTGTTGCAGATTCGATGTGTTGCTCTATTACAATGGAACAATGATGGTTACCCTTTGGGACCAGATGACTTTGCTTATCAATCGGAAGAGTATGCCAAATTTCCGGTATATACTAACGAAGGTATTTGATACATAATTATCGTTCAGTTATGGCAAGTATTTTTAGGAGAAAATTTTGATGATTGGTTCAAAGGCTTTGAATTAGTTTTCTTAACCGCTGGCTACATGGATCATAGTGATTACTGCGAAGTCAATAAATATTTGACACTTCGTCACAAGATGAAGGGAAAAGCCGAAAAGAAAGATGCCATTCTTCGAGATCTGTGCATCAAAGCAAATTATTTTACGGGACATAACGGCTTTGAACAATATGTTAACTTACTTAAAACATTTTTGGATTAATTTGTTTTAATCACGCCAACCTTATTGTTACAATCTTCATATCGTATTTATATGTGTTATACGGTAAATAATAAAGATAAAAAACAAAGATGAATTTTGTTGCATCAATTATTTGTTATAAAACTTTGTTATTTTTTAATATCTTGCTATATATTTCTTGCACATATATTTTACAGAAACTATTGATGGATGCTACGGTTAGTGTACCATTTATTTGTATTCGCTAACTTACTATGGGGGATACTTTTTTAGTTTTTGGAAAGTGATAATGACATAGATCCGAATGGCGACGGAGATGGTATATCGTTATCAACACTTGGTATACCTGGAACATATTTGTCGCGGGACCATATTGTAAGAAATATTTTTTTGTGTTTTGAAAATAGTTACATTTTAATCCGTTTAGACTGTAACAAATTCGGGAAATGTTAATGAGTCCGGTATATATTCCGATCTTAGTCGTTCGAATCCCATTGTAAGTATTTTCTATGTTATAAGAATAACAATGATTACTTTCATTATTATTTCTATGTCTTACTTAATACATATCTGTTTAGGTACATCCGCAATGTTCGAAGGAAACAATAAGCACATCCACTCGGAAAATAATTCCTGATAATTGTTCCAAATCTGTAGCATTGTATGAAGAGATAATGGTAACAGAGGAGTCTGGCTCCTTAAAACCAGAATTATTCACGGTAAATAAAGATCATTGTTTCAATAGCATTGCTGAAAATAATGTTATCAGTACATGTCGACAGAACACGTCTAATAATAGGTTTTCACTTCGTGATATCATAGACAAATCCGATATTTTATCTATCAGTGATCAAAGGTCATGTTTAACCGAAACTACACTTTTTACATATTTATGTTTGTTAAGTAGAAATGTCGTAAAAAATATGTTAGTAATTCATACATATTATGCAAGAAGCCCACAAGGACTAAATAGTGCTAGCCAATATTTCGGAAATTTAACAAATTATGATATCGTACTAATACCATATTCCGACGGTGATAAGGATTATGTGCCTGGAGAGATTATGCCTGTTGGTCATTATACACTCTACATATATGATGTCGGTAAAAATATTATCAAATACTATGATTCATTTTTGCATGAATCCCCAGATAATGCTAAGTGTATGATAAGAAAATTAATAAATGAACTATGCGAAAAGAGGAATGACATTTATATCACTCCGGAAAATATAATTTATGCAAATGAAAATGACCTAAATCGTCAATTCTTGGACTTGCGGTTATCGAGTATGTATAATTGCGGAACTGTACGTAAATAATTTGAACACCAGACTAGCCAATTTCGATGAAAGTTGTATTCGTAATCGAATATTTAACGCCCTTCAATTTGGTAAAATATATCTTAATTTCCACTTCCAGTCTATAATGTCATACTGATAAAAATGTTTATTAAAAAAATATTTTAAAAAATGAACATTGAAACGGCAATACCCAAGCCGTAATACATGCAATAAGCAATCAAAAATAGATTTTAATGAAGGTAGCAATAATCATATTGAAGAAAAGGTAATTGCGAAAGTAAAGTGGAAAATTGAAACAAAAAAGCTATTAAGAAAGAAAGCCAATTGTAAAAAATATTAAAATTCTAATGCGAAAAATGTCAGAAACGGAAAAATGAGGAGCACACAACAAATAAGAAAAGATTAGATGCGGAACGAAAAAAGTAGGATTAAAATCTCTTGAAAAATGTATTCCATGGTGCTAAACGTATTTCCGTTGATGAATTCAGATTGAGTAATATGGACCGAAAATGTTCTAAATGCGATGCGCTTCATATGGCAGAAGAATATTCTAAGGACGGTTCATATAGCGATTGTTGTATCAATGGAGGCATAGACACATCAGTTCTAATAAAACCTTATCCGGAAAAGTTGCAAAAATTATATTTGGACACATATCCTGGAAAGCAAAATTTTTTAAACAGCCAGCGACTACTTAACAATTCTTATTCGTTTGCATCATTAAGCTGTTTTAAAGTAAACTTTGATCGAGGTATAAGTTGTTTCAAAATACAAGGGCAATGCTATCACAAAATGAACCTCTCTGCAAAACCGGAAGATAACGAAAAGCCGACGAATGGTCAATTATTTTTCGTGGATCAGGATGAAGCCATTGAGTTACGACACGAATTTTGCAAAAACAAAATAGATAAATCAATTTTTGCCTATTTTGAAGATTATATTCGTGATAATAATCCATATGCGGAATCATACAGAATGATGTTTGAAGTCGAAGCAGATGAAGAAAATAAAGCTAAGCTATCAGGTGTTCAACGAAATCCGTTAGTAATTAGATTTGATACTAAAGATGTAGACAGAAATACGTATAATGTACCGAAATGTAACGATGTCGCAGCAATATTTGTTTGTGAACCAGATGGTTCTATTCCGCCGGCTGATATTATCGTGCATGAGAAAGGGAAGCAATTGAAAAATATAAAACATAACGATGAAAAAATTGAGGCATTATTATATCCTATAATTAATCCAGACGGTAGCGGCACATATTCGTTAGAGATGAAAAAGCAAGGTAAAATAATGACTCAACTAACATTACTGCAATATGTTAATATAAGGATCTCAATACGAAATGAATTCAACATACTTCATCATTGTGGTAAATTATTCCAGCAATGGATAGTGAACATGATGGCAATTATAGAATGGCAACGTCTAAACTGGCATCGTAATAATCAGGACATTCATAAAATTGTCCTGATTATGATTGTGACAGGACAATGCGGCAAAATCTCCGAGGAACATCACCTGAAAGAAAAATTGTTCCAAAGTTATGTGGCCCAAAAGATTACTTTGTAAGCCCAACTGTCACGTGAGAGAGTGAATGCACAGGAGAGTCCGTGTTCATCCTCCTAAACATGCAAAAAGGTACCATAAAAGTGATAAAAATTTTCATACCTTTAAAGTGGCAAGATATAACCAGGGTGAATTATACAATATGCCAAAGATCCATATGAACATTATAATTATCTTGGCCCTTTTCACAGTGCATATGTACCTAAAGTGAGTTTTTAGATATAGTGCAATGATGGAAATATATGAAATGCCAACCTCGCCCTCAATGGATAACATATCCCAATAAACCTAAAGTAGATTGAATTAATATCAGTACCCTCTTATGCTAGTCGATAGCCGAGCGGGTGTTTACCAGGGAACTTATGGGACTACCTATAGTCATTTTTCTCCAATGTATAACTAATCGAATCGGGAAAATGTGCTATAATAATCTATGTCTTATGCAACACATTTTCATCTTATTTATCATCATTTTTATCATAATTATAAACCCATGGCGAATTTCAATAAGAACTATATTTATTAAAGTATCACAAAAGATGAGGACTTGGAATACTTAAATACACACCTTTCTACTGTAAATGCGGTGATTGACATTGACGACGTGTTAATCGCCAAATATGGAAGGTAGGAGAATACTGCTGTAATCAACACACTAATTTTTTATTAAGGAAATTATTCTCAAATATATACCGCAGCCAACGGGTCCAAAAACGTATTCAGAAGATGCAATGTGCAAATAAGCCATCTGAACGTCTAATTAGTATTCGAGAATTCATTCAAGTAAAAACATACCTCTGTTGGAGCTGCGGCGACGAAAAACATACAGTCTGAGATCGCCAATGACACCAAATAACAATTTGTTGGCGAGATCATTCCAGGCACTTTATTCACAACGACAACCACGAGAATGTTACCCACAATACCTAAAAGAAACTATTTGAAGATATTTCCAAATATTTACGCATGAAGAACTATTTAAATTTCCTGAATTTTCCATAAAATATTATTTGTAAAAAATAAATGTACCTCCTCTCACATTTATCTAGTTCTTCAACATCACTTTTTTGGAATTTCCCTATATGTAATTTTCGCTCACTTATGAATTTTTCCTGAATTTAAAGTAGGAATTGAATATAAAATTTTGACCCCAGAAAAGTTAAACATATCTAAAGGTTTTTGGAAGCGAAAAAATTTATTATTTATTTCGCGAAGCAAAAAATATTTTATTTCAATTTTACATCACTCTTTTTTAACTAATTACACAATTTCGATCTTCTCTTCTGAAATTCCTCAATCAGCTTTTGCTGCAAGTGCTCTTATCCTTGCAATTATTTACATTTGCCTTATAACTTTATTATATTTTTACATTTTACAATAAAATCTATAACCCTCCAAAAAAATTTCACAGTATCAAAGAACAAATTTTCATTCTTTCTCACACTTTTCCTTATTTATTTCATTATTTCACTCTTACTATGGTGTCTACTCTACAGTACTGTCCGTAGCAATACATGACAACTGGCACACTTCGGAGTCAAAACTTATCATTTTGGAACTTCATACTTTCCAAACAATCCTTCAACATTTGCTTTTAAAAATATGTGATGTCTCTGCACGAATAGACAAATCGAAATAAAAGAGTAATCAAAGTAGCATACCCACGATGGTTAGCGCCATGAAGACCAAAGACATGATAATGCGTATGTGAGGTGGCCAATACTCGTCGTCCTCCTCGTTCTGCAGGAAGTGATATGAGTTTTCCGCTTCCTGCACCGCTCCGTGAGGAACATCCACCGTTGCAGGGTATGGATAGGACCCGGCTCCGCCATACACTCGTGGTTGTCCGACTGCGAATTCGTTTTTTGAATCGTTCAAATGCGGCAAAATCCATCGTTCAAATAGGACAATGCGTGATAGTCTTTAGTGTTGGTGGTACGTTTTTCCATAACACAACTATTGATTGGGTGCATCTATTTGCATAAAAAAGCAATTATTCGTTCAAAAAATTAACTTTTTCACATATATACTTATATCAATAGCAGAACTTTGATCAACTATACAGTCGAAAATTATTACAAAACTATGCAGTAAGTGTAGGTTTTTAGCAAGTGTGAGTATCGAAAACATATTGGAAGGTATGCCGCGGGCTCTGCTCTGCAATTTTCGCCCCAAAAATTGACTTTTCATATTACTTTTCTAACTGCATTCCAAGCTATCTCTCGATAATAACTATTCTTTTTGTGTATTGATATAAAACCTAATACTCCGCTAGTAGTACTGAAGACAAAGAGAAAACACGAACTAATAAAAATCATCTACTGATGATTTTCCTTCTATATTAAAGATTATTATTTAAAAAATGTTTTACCTTTGTCTATAAAAAAAGACGATTTAGTTAGGTAAAATAAACAATTTAACATTCAAAAATATCACCCACAATCACATTTATATACATTACTTGTTTACGGTAGGTTCGATAACTCGTTGTTCTTTAGATATACTGAATTAAAGAAATTGAAAACTGCAATTCCGAAATGCAAAAAAAAAGATTACTATTTTCAAAAAATACATTTTTTAAATTAAAAACTGATATTATGCATAAGATGGTCTGGTGTATTTGATGTGAAAAAATTCTCCAAGTGTCTAGTTTGTGCTATAAAAAATCAGTTAAACAGGATTGGGAAAATGTTTCAATAATTAAAAAACAAACAGGGGACAAAAAATTGGGACGCCCTGTAGTGGTTAGAATTATCGCTCCATGGTTTCAACGCACTTATAAGCTTAAGTATTACTGAGAGCCATACCCATTAACGTTTATTGCAATAAAATATTCCCAAAGGTTTATAAATAACAGAGAGTAAATAATTGAGTATAAATAAATTGAGCATTTAATGCACTTTTGATTCAAATCACTCTGTTCCAAATTGTGTTCATTGCGAATCCCGAATGGCGTGCCAGGTTGGCTTGACGCTCTTATCAGAGATGAGGTTCTTGTGCAAGCGGCTCGTCGCCGATTGCTGACTCTTGTCGTATTGCATGTCATTACTTTCCGGTGTTGCGCTCATGAGCATGTGCAGAGTTGCGAAATTGCGCTCGGACCACCAACTCACAGGCATCTCCCAACGGCCCTTCTGGGCTGCGAAATTTCCCTAGAAAAAAGGAATGAATTGAACATCGGAAGGATTTATCCATACCATTCCCCGGTACACAATTGTGATAACATCGGCGGTGTAGGCGTAGTGAACGCTGAAATTGCCGTAGCCATCGTTCTCGGCTTCCTGATGCTCTGAAATCCGTAAACGAAAGTTACTTCCGGTAAGGTTAAAGTTTGGAATTGAGAACCGACCTCCGTTGAGTGAGCTTTTCACATAGATCTGCATTTGATAGTCTCGATTGCCTTGCAATTTGGGCATCGCTTGGTTGTCGGCATCGAACACCGACACTCGCATTGTCTTATCGTTGGATTCGGCCATATGGAAGACGGACACGATCGCCAAAAGTCCAAATAAAATAGTCATGGATGCGAATTGGGATGACATTTTGGTGGTTGAGAGTGTAAAGTGAATTGGAATCGTTTAGATAACTGCTGGTTGCTATGGAACACTATTCAGTGCTTATATGGCAATCATTTTCGCCTAGTCTCGGATTGTTTATTTGCTCTGATGTTTGCTGCACACATCGTTGGTAAAAGTTAACGAATCCTGAAAATTTACGTTTTTTCACGTAAAAATATTTACGCAATGCAAAATTGGTTGTTTTGCCAGACAAATTTTGACGTATATTTCAACTTTGAACCGGAAAACGGGCAAATGTGACTTAAATCAAGGGAATGCACTTTAAAAATTGCTGTTTTCCAAACGAAATGTGTCTGACTTTTACGAAACATGTCATATGTGGAGTGAAAAGTGCAAACATAGACAGTAAAGTTCGACCCATAACAAGCTGCTGTACTTTGAATCTGGTGGCATGTTCTAAAAATTTGTCTGATGTTTGCTTTGACAAAATTTCAGACTGCGAAAATGTACATAAAAATAAACGAATGATGATAAACATGCAGACAAACAAACCGTCTACCAAAACATCTAGCCTAGACATTCGCTCTAGCAATGCACTTTCAGTTGAATGTTGTGAAGTAGTGTCTCATTTTTGATTTCACTGCTCATGAAAATAGGGAGGAAACATCACGAGATAGCGTCATGTCCAACTACCCGTTGCTTTACATTTAGGAATGACGTCGCTGTTAGTGTCATAAGGTGAACTTTGCCGGCTGTTTCATTACATTTAGGAAATGTTAACGTTGTGGCTGGCTCGTAAGGTTAACATTGCTGACAAACAAGAAGTGCAAGTTCATATAACAAACATGCGTTAGGTGTCTTGTACACAAGCACCTTCTCGAGTAAACAGGTCATCATATGGCAACTAGGTCGTGGAGAGCGGTCCAGAGGCATGTCTATGGAATGTGCCGCCCTATATCTTTTTTGGGTGATATCTTTTCGTCTCTCCGAAAACTTTTCATAACTGTTTAACATTAAAATTACATGCCCGGAATGTTTTTGGTAATTCAGTGTGGAATAATCCAACAATAGGGTATAAACCAGGGATGGATCCGGGATTTCGAAAAGCCGGACCGGAGACTGGATAGTAAAAAAAAGCCGGACCGGATACCGGATAGTGAAAAAACACCGGATATTGACCGGATACCGGATATTTGCCAATTTTCAAATTTTGGCGCCAAATTTGAAAATTTTTCCTTATTTTCGCACTAATTTGCAAAAAGTTCACCGAAATGCGTGTTTTTTGTTTCGTTTTTATTATAAATGTGCGAAGTTAGAATAAATCTTATAAAACTCAAATATTTAGACATCTTTTAGCAACATTTTTAGCTATTTTATTACAAAATATTAGCAATTTTTATCCCTTTTATAGCACCATTGTTTACCAATATTGCATTTTTACATCTTTTTATCCATTTTTTGCAAATTCCAATGACCATTGCAAATAGAGCTGCACGCAATCTTCTAGTCAAATTTTCTATCAAAAAATTGGCGAGAATTTTTGAGAAGTTTGGTTTGTTGTCAAGTCAAGGAAAATATTTTAGAAATCGCTTTAGACTGGGCGAAAAATTTTGAACGTTTTGAAAATTCGAGAAATAAACGGCTACGGAGATCCGTCCTTTTTGCTCCAGCGGTTGAAAATAGGCGTTCAGAATTTTCAGAACCAAGTGCAGATGCATTGAATTTTACAGTCTTCCGCCATTGGCTGACAAAAATTTGTGAAATTTTCAATAAAGATTGTAATTTTTGAAAAAAATTCGCCTGTGGCGCATTAATTAATCAGTTGGAAATGGAATAAAAATAGTTTTTTGATAAATAATAATATTTTGATAATAATAAATTTTATAATAATTACGCTGTTTGCCAAAAATTGACATTAATGGACAAAAATTTTGTATATTCTGGAAAATTATCAGAAATTTAATATGAAAAATAATAAAAATTAGAATGATTGAGCCAGTCAAGATTGAAAAATTTGTTTCTTTGGACAAAAATTTAGCTAACAAAATTTTGGCTGACAAAAAATTGTGGAATTTTCAATAAATATTCAAAGATTTCTTTGCTATAATTTATTTTAGTGATAAATTTTAGTCAGTTTCCAAAAATATATAACACAGTTTTGTAATGACTGTACAAAATTTTGCAAATATGCCATCAAATGAAGACACCCTCCGATCCCGAGTGTACAAGTTCTATTACGAAAATTTTGCACCTGGGCGTGACTTAATACGAACTCCGCCAAAATTAGAGCGCCGGCGGAGCTATAAAAACAGTAATATAGTAGAGTGATGGGAACGCTAACTAGTTAATATAGACGCTAACTAGTTAATATAGACGCTAACTAGTTAATATAGACGCTAACTAGTTAATAGGGTTCGATCCCCCCCGCGGGGATCCCCGTTTTCCCCGCTTCCCTCTTCCCCGTTTTCCCCGTTTTTCCCCCTTCCCCGTTTGCCACGGGGAAAACGGGGATCCCCGTTTTGAAAGCCGGGGAAACGGGGAAAAACGGGGAAATGACAAGCACCCCTAAGAATGCATCCGGCCGCGCTCGATAGGGCGCGGTCGGCGAAAATTTTGGGAAGTTTTCGACGAATATTCAAATTTTTGAAAGAAAGTTGACCCCAATTCTCAAATTTTCTTCACCGTCTGGGGGCTGTCGCCCCCAGACCCCACTATCTTTTATAGTACTTTCTGTGCCCAGCTCGAATATTACTACTATTATTATAGATTACATATTGTTTCGTTGTCTATTCAAACTGAATAATTCAGGTAGAATAATAGAATTTATTATGAAAACACAATAAAATTGCGACTGCATATTATTTAGAAAAATGAGTCATTTTCCTCTGAGCATGTCTAATTTTGCAAAATTTTCGCCTGTGGCGCTATTTTTTCCCTAACTTTGTATTACGTCTCATTGTTTTTCCAAAATTTCAGGCCGAAAATTTGTGGAATTTTCAATATATAGTCAAAATTTTCAGTGTTATAATTTATTTCAATGATTTATTACAGTCAATTTTTAAAGAGAAAGCCAATTTTTTTGCAAAAAATTTTGCCTGCGGCGCTTTTTTTGCCGCGATTTTTCTACATAATTTTTCGAAAAAATGATGACAAATGTGGAAAATGGTCTAAATTAGAAAAAAATGAACAAAACCACGAAAAAGTGGCCGAAAATTGGAAAAAATGAACAAAAACAGTAAAAATTGATCAAAGTTGCGAAAAAATGAACGAAAACATGAAAAAATTCTAAAAATGAACAAAAACATGAAAAAATGACCAAAAAGTGCAATCGAATGAACTAAAACGCGAAAAAATGGGCAAATAACGGCCAAAATTTGAAAAAATGACCAAAAAATGTAAAAAAAATTGAAAAAAGCCCATTTCCCCGTATTTCGCCGGGGATCCCTCCCCGCACCCCCGGGGAACGGGGATCCCCCTTCCCCGCCCCTTGCGGGGGGGGGGGGGTCGAACCCTATTTTTTAGCCTCTTCCGCTTTCTGAGCCTCTTCCGCAGCCTTCTTAGCCTCTTCAGCTTTCCTAGCTTCGTCGTCCACTTTGTGCTCTAAAAGCTGTTTCTCTACACTAAAACATAATGTAAAGTCTAAAATTATCGATTGATTATTAGTATGACGTATTTTGCCCGAAACATTTTGAACTGATTAGAGACCTGAAATTTTTATTAATCATTTTTATGGGACACATGACTCTTTGACTCTGATCCAGATATGTACTATGACCTTCGACTCTGACTCATATTTTTAAAATGACCTAATACATTATTAGTTAAGGACAAATTGTTATAATATGACTCATGAATTTTAACTTTATGCCACCGCCGCAATGCAAAAACATAAAAATTATAACAAACCGGAATGATTGTTATAGTGCACTGTCTGCGAGATTTGGTAATAGTTGTGATGAACTGTCGCGATTTTGCCATAATCTGTCTTATGAGTTTCAGTTCTCGATGCATGCGGCTCGGGCCAATTGTGATCAGGGCCCATTCCGAACATTTGTCTCGCATTTGAGTTTCCAGTTTTACCTCTGAAACTTTTTTTCACCTTTTTTAATGTTTGCATTATTTTATGGTAATTTATAAAATTGTTGATCGAAAATTGTATTGATCGTGGTACTCACTCACGAATAAGGAAGGGGCCGCTTCATCGAAACCGTGCAAGAAGCACAAAATGGGCCGTTCGCCCTGTTTGGTGATGCAGACGGCAGAGACAATAAATAAGGCAGAGATGCAGAAGTGATGTGCGAGATTTCAATTGTGTTCATTTTCTAAACAATTCAAAACTAATTAATACTAATGTGTTTTGATATTTGCAAACAATGGTTTACGAAATATTAGTATTACGCAAAAAATAAGACAAGCAGTTTAATGGATATTTGGAAAGTTGGCATAGGAATCTCGTTATCAGATTTGAGAAAACTCCCGAAAATTTAGGAGAAAAATGGTGGTAATTGTCATTTCCTTTAAAATACGTCCGGCGGAATTCCGACGACAGCATATATGCTGTCACTTTTGAACTGTGGACTCGAAAAACTCTGAGTCTAGTCAAGGACTCCACAACTCTAGTTGTAGACATTTAAGCTTTTATACAAACCTCGGTATAAAATTGTGGAAAACTATAAGGTAATCTTATTGAAAAAATTGTTAACCTATGATTCCTTTGAGCGAAAATGTCTTACAGCAGATGTAGCACAGTTCATAATCAACATGTTGCGTTTCAGAGAATCGATGGAGTTCTGGTGGACAGCAAACATTTCAACCTCTTGAAAATTTAGAATCAATTAAAATACATATGTTGAAAGTTAAAATCTGATTTTCGGATATAATCGAATGAGGAAGTAAAACACTGACTACGCTGGAAAATACATTTGGTCATATGAACATTTTTTATATCCAATTTATGATGAGAAGAAGCAATATAGCAATTTGCATCTCTATAAAGATGACTCAGCCATAGCGGAGGTTTGATCAATTGATCGTCTTGAATGTAAAAACCGTTACTATTCGCTATATTGTTTGTCGGCATTCATTTTGCTTGAAAATTCTTTCACTGATAAAGTGGACACAATTCTGATCAAATACGTTATTTTCTATATTCTACAACATGAGACTTTCTACGCTGCTTTTTGTACAAGTTTCCGTCTCATACTTCTTTTCAATCCCGACTGCGGTCAGCGGTAACAGTAAACATGTTATAGAATTAAGGATGTATTTAATTTTTCGAAACTGACCTATGCTAAGCTTCCTTCTCCTAAATATTATATCACTTCGATAATCGAACAGTTTTCTATATTTAGATTCAAACAAAATGGCTTCCATCGACGCATTTGCGCAAGAATTCTCCATAATATTAAATTCGACTGATAACGGCACTACAAAATACAAGAAACTCTCCAAAGGCTATGTTTCACTCATGGAAATTGCTGATTCTGTTGCCGCGAAAATAACAGAGGTGCTTAAAGGAACTGACAAACAGGTAATGTAATCTTATGTTCAGGTATGAATAAACATGAACATAAATATTTCCAGGAATTAGTGGAGCTCCTCAACGCAGTTGATAATAAGGTATTATGATTTTAAAATATAAGTTATCAGCATAGAACGAGGTATACAGCGTAAATATTTTGACTAATAGTGAACACAAAGTTTCAGGATTTATCCATCGTATGGTACAAACTGCTTCCCATTTACCTCAAGCTTAAACACTACTATGGTAGCCAACCTAGCATGCAAACTCCGCTACCGACGATGTACTTGGCGAAATATGAAAAAGAACGAAATTTAGCTGCTAAATCGAATTGGGATTTCGTGAGAATCCAGCTATAAGTTATCTCTCCTCAATTAAACATAATTCGATTTAGTACGTTAGTGCGTCCCTTTATACCGTTCATATAAATATTGAAGCTGTTTTGAATGAAGCTGTTCTGGATGGAGATGAGACGAAACTTCATTCTGTTAGTTGTGATGGGAATCCGTTTTCACTACATGAAGCAGTTGTTGTACGTTTAGATTTTATATGTACTTTATTTAGACACGCTATTTGTAATTTTGAATCAGAATTTAACAACCAATAAGCACAAATACTAACTGTTTATTACAAATGCAAAACATAACGACTACTATTCCGTGAAATTACTCTAAGAATGTACTTGTATATGTTACGGCCAATATGCGAAATCGGCCAATATGCATATTGGCCGGCCAATTTACGTAATTCGCATATTGGCCGATTTTCGCGGCCAATATGCGAAATACGCGTTTTGGCCGGCAAATTCGGCCAATATGCATATTGGCCGGCCAATACGCATATTGGCCGGCATTGTTGGCCGATGTACGGAAATTGTTTTGTGAATTATAAAATGATTTATTTAAAATGGGGAAACATAAAATTTTATTGACTTTTTCAAAACATAAACAATCATTCATGTTTGTTATCACATGGCATTGAGCTGTGACACTTGCTATTGCACTTCAGATTGGATTTGAAACACTTGCAGCGAGACGAGTTGCATTTTTGTTTGCACCCGCATTTGAAAGGTCCTTGTCCGGTTCCCATCGCAGAGGAATTTGCAGCTGTGCGCAGGCTGACTGTCTTATCAGGAACGTTTTCCACTGACAGGAAAGCTTCGCGACAGGGTGTAATGCAGTTGGCGGCGAACAAGTTGTTCAGAACTCCGTGTTCTGTTCCAATTTTGTGCATTCCCTCACTTGTAACCTGAATATTACATCTGTTTTATCAGCTCAGATTTTTGTCTATTATTGCCTTATTATCCAATATTACTCATTTTACTTTTTATATTTTTGTACTACCTTACCCCCATCACAATTCATTTGACATTTGGAAATTCGTCTCGTCCTCGATCGACCTCAGGGATCGGCACCATAACCGAACTGCCAACTTTCAATGGCGCGAGTTGGCGTGCTGAACGTTGCAGCATTCGATCGGCTTGTGCCATTTGGTTTTCCTTTGCCGCTTCTTGTTGCGAATTTGTTTCGGCTTCCTTGGAGCAATGGTGACAGGTGACAGAAGCGCCGTAACTTTCCTCGGAATGTGAGGTCGAGCATGGTGGAATCGCGTGGCAGAATTTGTTGCATTTATGGCATTTGTGAGAGCCGGAATATGGCTTGCCGCATGATACGCATTCTTTTTGAGCATTATCAGTGGATGTGCTAGGCGATCCGACGCCTGTACCAATGCTTAGGCTGAATGCCAAATCTTTCAGATCTAGTTCCTATAACAGAATAAACGGATTGAAATAAAATAATGTAAGCAATATAGAAGAGTTTGGCGCCTCCGTGAATCATATTTCTGCAATGAAAAGAAAAATAAACGCTTAATTCCAGATGGTTAAAGCATTATGCTTCTCCTTCTCCACGAAATTGAAATAGTTACGAAAAATCAAACAAACACCCACATTAAATAAATCATTTTATAATTCACAAAACAATTTCCGTACATCGGCCAATATGCATATTGGCCGAATTTGCCGGCCAAAACGCGTATTTCGCATATTGGCCGCGAAAATCGGCCAATATGCGAATTACGTAAATTGGCCGGCCAATATGCATATTGGCCGATTTCGCATATTGGCCGTAACATATACAAATCCTGGATCTGACCCGGTTTGATATCAAAGGAACAATTTTTGATTTCAGAAGACCAAAAACAAAATTTTTATTGTTGATTTGAAACAGAAAAAAATTCTGTTATATTATGTATAACAGAACCTCGATATGGGAAAGCACAAAAATCCTACGGTTGTGCCCTAACGAGGTAGAAATTTATTGCGAGCAATTTGCAGCGGAACCCTGACATCAAACTTTACTTTGTCGAAAACGGTGTAATATTATATTTAGGGTTTTCGTAATTATTCTCGTGATTATGCCAAGGCCTATATTCAAGAGTACGGACTAAGTGTTGTCGATTACCTCTACGCAACGTTCCATGATATCATTCTAAGAATGGTATGTAGCAACTGTAATGATGTGTTCTAACTGCGCACCCAAAAATTTTAAATCTCTGAATTATTCGAACCATATAAATTTAAGTATCTGTGCCATAGCCTATTTTGATGTATTTTATAGTGGCTTCCTTGTGTAAAACTCCGAAAATGGTCAAAATGTCAAAAATAAGGTTTTTTGTTGTATATGTGCCCAGTATCCCTACAAAATCACTCCGTGAGGAAAAGTCTGGGTTTAGTTACTAACTAGCAGAGCTCAACCGAGTAAGCTAAAAAGCTCAAAAACCTTTAACGTTCCTTTTTCGCAGAACTTTTGTTGTAGACTAGTAAGACATCCTTTGTATTTCTGATAATATTTTCGCGTACCAGTTCAAAGGAGTAAAGGTAATCGGATATAGGGTTCTTAAACTGGCTCGACTATGATTTAGAATCTTTCAGATTTTCTATGCGCCGTTCTGTGATGCAAAAGCAAGAACATCTGATGCACCATTTAGCCGAAATAGAGAATACAAAAAGTATATCACCGAGTATTTCGAGCGACTTGATTCCGATATAAAAATGTTGTTGGTTAGTGAAAATAGTTATACACATAATTGTAGAGATATTTAGGATGAAACAACTCTCACGCCAACTGATATGCCTCTTATGCCAACAACCACCCACGTGAGTTGTGAGAATACTTTAAAGAAATTTGAAGGAAACATATCACTCCCATAGTGCTCGGGCGTTTTTAGGATTTTTAAGTTTTCAAGCATAGAGATAGCGTATTCTTATAAGTTTTCGACCATCCTGTATACAAATCCATTTTTCTAATCCTTTAAGCCCATACTATCTTTTGGGAGTAATCCTAATCACATTATTTAGACCATTCTTACGGATGAGATTGGTAGCGGCACAACCAAGAAGAGCGATGAAACTCTGATTGCAGAATAAAAACGCTTGGCAAACTTACCGCATGGCTAACTACCTTCCAATTACTTTCTCCTTCTCGACATAATTTCTTATTTTGTTTAGTAAAGCTTAGCTCTTACGTAGTAAAGCAAATATTTACTGCAATTGCTTTGAGAAGTGGTGCATAAATTCGCTTTCATGCAATTTATTCAAGAAGCTTTGCATTAAAATTTCCATCCATAATTCTTACCATAAAAATACGGCCACGAAGAGAAGTGCCAATGAATATCTGTGGATTCGAATCAGATTCCGAAATTTATTTGAGACAAAACTGTTCTTTGCTAGCTGGCAATAGTTCAAATATTTGAACACTTCATCGTTGAACACACATCGTGTCACTATCCATTGCAGCGATATTTGAGGTTCTGAAAGAATAAATAGTAATTTTCACCTATATCCAATCGAAATTCTACCAAAATCCATAATTTAACGCATTATATAGAATTTTCTGACTTTTTCCATCCAAATTTCGACTGAAATTCAAATCGATCTTTTAAGCTATTACAGATTGATCTTTAGGAAAAGTACGGAAAATATACAGGACCTGTCGCGGGCTATAGCGAATTCCATCTCCGAATATTTAGATTCATAAAAATTTTAGTTCCTAAATTGTGTTTTCACACTCCCGGGTTCGTATAATTATTTTTCTTAATGTTACCTAATTTCTTTCTGCCATTGTTGTCACCGTTTAAAATATTTGTTACTTTATTTCTAATTTTGCAAATCATTTTGAGAATACATATTCCATTTAGGCGAATGCATAAAAATTATTAAATTTTTCAGGAATTTTTTTATTAAAAACTCACCTGTCATTCGATTGCTTTTTCTTAGTTTTTGGATCTCTCTGAGGTACAATCTCGGCTTTCGCCTGCTTTTAAGCCAGAGGAGTAGATCGGCACATTTTATTTGTTTCAGCAGTTGGATTTTCTAAAGCCTAATAAATTAAACGATATATTAATCATTGAAAGCAAAACAAAAAGAAAGGGAATAAGTGTGAGACTGTTCAAACTTTCAACGAGATCGAAAATAGGACAAAATAAATGTTTATTTCTGAAGCGTTTTCAACAATATAGAGAGAAATATTTATTGAGTGGAGTGAAAAATATTTTAGATATTGTTCGCGAAATACTGTTTCGCTCATAATCCGAGACAATGTTTGGGTCTAGTCATAAAATTAGGGCTTGCCAAGCAGACCTTTACGACATGGTGAAAAACAATATGATGATATTTTATGGTCACATAGTGAAAACAACACCAAAAATGGACATTAAGAATTGCCCAAAAATCTGATGGGTGATTCTGATAAAAAAATCTTCCCACAAATCTGATCAAACACTTGTTTGATCAGAATCACCCATCATATTTTTCGGCAATTCTTAATGTCCATTTTTGGTGTTGTTTTCTCTATATGAGTGGTAAATATGACATTGATGAGTCTATCCCAACTTTTTACATAGTTTCCTATTGTTTTTACAGATTTTCAATAGGCTGGAGCAAATCCAACGAAAATAATTGTCATCATTTTTCATCACACATCAGAATCGCCCCTGATTGCAACCTTAGCTTAAGTGAAATGTGAAAACATCTCGCGGCAGAGCTAAAGTACAACATGTACGTTGACGATGGTACCCTTGGAGCAGAATCAGAAGAAGAGGCACTGTTCAAGTGCTCACAATCGAAGCTCATCTTTCAGCGAGCCGGAATGAATCTCCGAGGCTATCTGGTGAATTCAGATGCCGTGATGAGCCAGATTCCTGAAGAAGACAGATCAAGCAATGACAATCCGAAGTTCTTAGGCATCCCCTGGAACTCCAAGCTTGATGAGCTCGCCGATCAGTGCTAGCTGAGCTGGCTTCTACCTTCGATCCACTTGGGCTTGTCAGCCCAGCAATCCTGCCTGCGAAAATCTTCTTCCAAGCACTATGGACGAAAGGCCACACTTGGGACTCTCCTCTCAACAATGAAGAGTCCTCCACCTGGGCTCAGCTCCAACGCAACTGTCACGATAAGCGCATTACTGTTCAGCGCTGAGCCGGTTATGACCAAGATTGGGAGCTTCACGTCTTTGTCGACGCTTCGAAAGACGCTTACGCAGCAACTGTGTACTTGAGAAGTCACAATGAAGATGCTTCTACAGCACATCTGATCTTCTCCAAGAACAGACTCAAACCGAAAGAAGGAGTCACCATTCCAAGGCTCGAGCTCCTAGCCATTCTCATCGGCACTCGAGCTCTCAAATTTGTGCGCCAAGAACTACATCGTCCAATCAAGCGACAAGTTCTTTGGAGCGATTCAATGTGTGCACTCCGATGGATCGCAAGCACTGATGACAACTCCAAATTTGTCACCAACCGTCTCCGAGAGATTCGCCTAACTGACTGCGAATTTCGCTTCGTTCCAACAGCACTCAATCCGGCAGACCTCTCAACGCGAGGATGCTCTGTGCAGTTTGAAATGGTGTTTTTGATCGGACAAAATTTAGAGAGAAAGCTACCAGCCACAATCCGGGAATAAAATCTTGACTAAAATTTACCGACCCATTACACGAGATCCGTGAAGTTTTTCAGCTGTTTCATTCTTGAGAGTTCTCACTCATGTAAACTTTAAGTCAAAGTTACTATTCAAAGCATTTATTCATAGTTAAAAAAAATAAAACATTCTATCACAAAATTCGAACAAATCCTGAAAACCAAGAAACATACAAACAATTCTACTTTCTATCCATACAAGGAATGGCCGTAAAATAACAGAGCGGATTTTTACTTTTTGGTAGTTTCTTCCTTATTTGGACTGGAATTTCTGTCGTCGACACAGCCTGTGGGAGGGTCCGGCCGAGCTGTTTTGGTAAGTGTTTCCGTCTATGTGTTCCGGGCCGACGCCTGAAGACATTCGTCGTTGGAAAAGATGGCTTTTGGGTGACTTCTTTGCCAGGCTTCGGAATTTCCAGAGGCATTCCTTCCATCGGATCCAGGTTCAAGCTGAAATGAACTATGATTTCTGCTGGTTTCTGAGACTTATGTTCCAGAGTGTCCAAAAACGGTGTTCCGTGTCTGTTCTCCGCCCAACTCCTGGAGGATTGTCGAAAATGCCGAAGATATCTGGGACCTCCAGGGAATAAAGCGTCGCTAGACTTAGTTAATCCTAGAAGAAGTAGGATCGCAGAAATCGCTTTAGTTGTTGAGGAACCAAACCATTTTGTGTATATTACTAAAAATTAGGGATCGGCGAGCCCGAGCCCGAGCTCGAGCTTTGCCGAGCTTTCGAGCCCGAGCCCGGGTAGGTCGGGCTCGAAGCTCGGGCTCGGCCAAAATGGAATTTCACCGAGCCCGAGCCCGAGCCTGCACTCGGGCTCGGGCTCGAAGCTCGGGAAAAAGAGGCCGAACCCGAGCCTACGGGCTCGGGCTCGGTCATTTTTGGCCGCGCCCAATGGGCGCGGCCGAGCGAAAAATTTGAAATATTTCGATGAACATGCAAAATTTTCAATGTTTATTTTCGCAAACTACTCAATTTTTCAAAAAAATTTTGCCTGCGGCGCTTTTGCGGCTATGTATTTCCTTCCATTGTTTTCGTCTCACTGTGTACTAATGCGACGAAATACGACAAAGCTGAGCATTTTGAGCAACACTCAATGACCAGTTTCAGGGAAAATCACAGGGTCAGGGCAGAAAATCGAATAATTTATATTATTAATATTAAAAATTTTCATATGAAAATCATCAAAAATGGAAAAATTTTGCAAAAACCATAAGCAAAAATGGAAAAATTTGGACATTTTGATATTTTCCCGGAAAAATTTTTGGAAAAATACAGGTAAAATTTGACTTTGCATGTAAATTTTATTTTAAAAAATTAACTGAATCGTCTCTGTTTTGTCTATTAATTATACGAAATACTAGCAAAAAAAACAACAAAAAAGACCAATTTTTGATGACCAAAAAATAGGCGGGAAAAAATAAAATTCAAATCGGGCTCGAAGCTCGGGCTCGGGCTCGGCTCGGCATTATTGGCGAGCCCGAGCCCGAGCCTGGGCTCGGGCTCGGGCTCGAGCTCGGGCTCGCCAAGTGAATCCAGAATTTTGTCGAGCCCGAGCCCGAGCCTGGATGGGTCAGGCTCGAAGCTCGGGCTCGCCGAATTTTGCCGATCCCTACTAAAAATATCAATTATTGATAAAGCGGGGTCGAAAACCCCCGGGTGCAAAAAATCTCGGCCTGTTTCCCTCAATTTCCGCGATATTTGTGCTTGTGCGATTCTATATGCGTCGGGTGGGTGCCGAGCGCATGCAGTGCGCGCCACGCGCATGCAGTGCGCACGCGCTCGAATCTGACCTCAGATTCGAACTCAGCGCGAAAAATTGGCCTTAATACATGAGATTCTCGTCAAAATTGGCCAAATCGCATCAGGCGCTCGCAGCGCGTGCATGCAGTGCGCGCGCGGTCGAAACTGACCTCAAATTCGAACTCAGCGGGGTCGAAAACCGCCGGGTGCAAAATATCTCGGTCTGTTTCCCTCAATTTCCGCGATATTTCAATGGTGACACAACTGTCCGGTGGCACAATAAATCGGTGACACAATTGACCGAATTGCCGAAAATGGCAATTTTTTACGCGACACGTTAAAAATAATTGCATATTCGTGATCAGCGCATCAAAAAACCCGGAATACACTTATTGCAGAAATATTTTCCACATTTTCAAAAATTCGATTTTTTCAAAATCCATGTGGTCCCCCTATGGTCCGAAAATCGGCAAAAATCGATTCTTTTTTTGAAAATGAGCAAAATGTGTTTTTAGGGGTTTTTCGATGCGCTGATTCCGAATCTGCAGTTAGTTTTTTCATATCGTCTCAAAAATCGGTATTTTAAGGCAAAAAGAGCAAAAAATATGCAATTTCCCGATTTTCGTGCTGGGACCAGGCAAAATCTGATCCCGGATTTGTACTCTCCGGGGTCGATTTAGGGGGTAGGTATAAACAGCCAGGTATAGTTAGCCATAGATTTGGCCAATTTTCACAAAATTCGCCAAATCGCCTCCGGCGCTCGCAGCGCGTGCATGCAGCGCGCGCGCGGTCGAATCTGACCTCAAATTCGAACTCAGCGTGGTCGAAAACTCCCGGGTGCAAAAAATCTCGGCCTGTTTCCCTCAATTTCCGCGATATTTCAATGGTGACACAACTGTCCGGTGGCACAATAAACCGGTGACACAATTGTCCGGTAGCACAATAGGGAGTGGCACAATATGTAGAGAGCCAAAAAGGTAGGTCTGTTATAGAGTTCAGATTTTTCATTACTTTGTTAGTCAAAGGGCACAAAAATGATTCACCAGAAAAAGCCCATATTTTCTATGAATTCAATGCAAATTTCCGGTGTTCCAACAGAAGAGAGCTTAAAAACTCAGTAAAATTGGACTGAGGTGAGCAATGTTTAATAAAACGACTCACAATTCTAATAAAAACGTACAGGGATAAAAATCTCCGGGATTATCCCCTTAAGACATTTTGTTCGCTATAAACACAATTGCTCGCGCAAAGATGAGAGATTAAGGATAAAGTCCGAGATCAAATTGTTGTTTTATAGCAAAATTGTGTCTTCGACTAGCATTGTAGTCGCAATTATTGGTCGGAATTATATAAGAATTATATAAGAAAAATGTCAAATCGGCTTATAAAAAATGTAGCTATGCTTGTAAACTGTCATTCTAAACGTAAGAATAGTTTATGTGGAACACTCCGAAACATAAAACCTGCTTCGTATGGTCTGAGTAATGCCATAAATGGAGTGACATTTCTTTTTCCTTGTTTGACGCAATGCAGGTGAATGTTTACTACGAATGTCGTTTCGAGATCTCAAAATATGACTTTGCTCATTTGCGACATTCACAAAAATTATGTTGCCATAAATTGCGTTGCCTTTCAGCACAAATTCCACACTGATGTTTGTACAAAACTAAAATATGCGTGTAATTCGTTTATAATATGTCCGTTTTTGACATTTACAAATTTATGATTAATGTTCAAAATAACGCTTCAAGCAACAAAGGTTCAAGGATCAAAAAAGTAAAATGAAAAATTTTGTCTGTAAAGGAAACAAAACATAATCTGTTCAAAATGTGCCTGAAGCTGTGCAGGCGAAAACTGGATGCGAAAAATGGAAATATTTTGCCTAAAACAAAACACAATCTGTTAAAAATGTACTTAGAGCTGTGCGAAACTTGATGTTGACAAAAACGTGATCTCTGATGCATTAAAATGTGTTATTTTACAATTTGTAAATTTATTCCAATACAAATGACGCAGCAAAGGGACTCAATATGAAGCCAATAAAATTAATAACAAATTGATATCGCTAAAACTAAAAAAATGCCAAAGTCTGATTCCAAACCTCACAATTTTTTGAAAATTACAATTCGTTTTAGAAAAATCAGAACTATGCACATGAAACTGGACAATAAAAGTATAATTCTACCGTATTTCATCTTGAATAAGTCCCCTCCGTTGTATGATCCCCTCCCATTAAAGTAATCTCTGATTAGGTGAGTTGAAACATATTAGCTCCAAGGCTTACTCAAGAGGAAATACAGTATTACACAATGGTTGGGACCAGGAAAAGGAATCCACATGCAAATAATAGAGACTCTGACATATCTCTCATGTGAGAGACATCAAGAGATCTGACAGCCAAAATTGTACATCTAAACTTAATCAAGACCAGCCTAGAGTTGACTATCGACCATATTTTGTGTCGCAAGATATGGCTGTAAAGTAACACAATGGATTTTTGCTCCGTGGTAGCTTCGTCGTTTTTTGAATTTCCGGTCTTTCTGTTGTGACAGTTACTTTCTTGGTTGTCCATTTGGGCTTCAAAAACCCTGAAGGTACTACGGATTTCCCGAAGTATTTCAGCAAGTGCTTTCGTCTGTGAGTATGAGACCGAAATCTGAGTGTGGTGGGACTTGCGGGTGAGAGAGGAGTTGTTTGCTCGGGAGTAGGATTTGCTGGATTTTTGACAGTCAAAGCTTTTGGCCAATAATCGATGCCTGAGGTGTTTTCCGAGAGCGCTGCAAAAAGTTCGTCTTTTTTAATGTTGGAGTTGACTGAGGATGCTCCAGGTAAGTTTCCGAGAGATAGCGGTAAATATAGGACATAGTTGGGTGGTAGAGCATTGCTGGATTTGGTCTCGGATAGCAAAATTGTAAGGAGAATCGCTGCAGAGACGAGAACGGTTGACGAATGGAGAGAGATAGGAATCATTGCGCGAAGCTTCTAAATGTTTTCTGTTAGTACAATTTTCATCAAATGTACGGTAGCGAATAAAAATGCATATAAATGATACATGGTAGCATGTTTCTTAATGCCGATACTTCTCTCCAGGGTACTGTAGAATGGATACATTTTTGGTTGCCAAATGGGCAAAAGTTGTTTGAGAAATTTTTGGAAAAATATTTCAAGAGTCAAGTTTAAAAGCACTCTACATAGAAACAATAAATTATTTCTGGTTTATGTTTTAGAGAGGTGTTAAAAATTAGCAGAGTTATCTTTATCCTATACGCACAAGACCTTATATTGCCAGAAGCTTTGTGTCAACTGGAGATGGGCGGGATGAGAAAGGCATTAAATTTCCCTAGAAAAGTGCACACCATACGGCCAGAGCTGTGGCATGGTTAAAATCTTTAGTTTGTTAACGTGATTAATTGCTCTTATTGTTACAATAAAAATGGTTGGCCGAAACACTGGTGCAAAATTAATTTTATTGCCAAAAAAACATGACACAATTGAAACACGTTAAATACCTAAAATCTGATGTAGATTACCTTATGTCAGTTTTTCTGAGGATTCCGAATATGCATTGTGTGTAATTGTAATTTTGCTTTAAAAATGGCAATTTTTACAGAGGTTCAAATTTGAACCTCTCTTCTTTTGAAAAGGTTCAATTTAGGGTTCAGATTGGATTGGGTTCAGAAAGGTTCAGATTGCACATCCCCAATCCGAACAAACTTTTTATGAACATTGAACTTTAAGTTTAACATATTTGCGACATTCTTTTCAGGGTAGCGCACATTTGTAGCTAAAGGCTGTAAAAACGTCTTCGCGCATATCTATGATTACCTGAGACAAACCGAAATCACAGATTTTTTAGATACTTTTATAAGTTTTATGTGTGAAAACTTTGGTATTCTATTTCCAATTGTGCAATATTGTAGAGCAATTTCAGCTCTAATACTTACCTTTTACAGAATATTTTTTCGTTTGATGGTTGCTGATATGACAATTTTAGTGAATGACACCACCAGAAAAATGGAAAATTTCGATTTTTGCGATTTTTTCGGTTTATGTATCAACTTTGAGCGATCATATCTCGCAGAACATAACAGCATATTTTATTCTGTAAAAAGTATGTTATAGAGTTAGACCTTGTCTACAAAAGCCGCAATGCCATTGGTTTGTGCACTGCCAAGATTTCAGGTATTTTGTCGATGAAAGTTGCCAAAAATAACCAAAAATTAATACTTTGAGTGTGTTTCATTTGAGCTATCGTAATTCAATATTTTACTTATAATTGAAAAAGAAGTTATTGACAGTCTAACAGAGAAATGAATGGGCTATCCAACGGTATATAACACTCAAGAAAAGCTTTGCTCTGGATGAATAAAAATTGGCTTTCAAAAACCGAAAAGACTTTCCCGCCAAACCAATATTTGCGACATTCTTTTCAGGGTAGCGCACATTTGTAGCTAGAGGCTGTAAAAACGTCTTCGCGCATAACTTCCTCTTAAGCCTAAGCCTAAAGCTAAGCCTAAGGGTCGGTGTGTACAAAGGCACGTGCCTTTGTGCGCACCGGACTTAAACTTAAGCTTAAACTTAAGTGCTTGTGTAACTTTGTTCGGCTAGGAACATGCATAGGAACATTTTAAGACGAACCTTAAAGCTTAAGTTTAGGCTTAAGTTATGCCCGAAGACGTTTTTACAGCCGGGTACGTAAACCCCACTCTAGCTACAAATGTGTTCCCCTTCTTTTCAGAAACGATGTCAAGTGACATTTGAACCAGACTAAAATATGTTCGATTCTGTTCGTGCGTATGAAGCGATAAAAACGCGAGACTAATTAAAAACATTCTCATTATTACGATTTTGCGGGTACAAATTTCTAAGCCATAGGATATATTCAGAAAAATTCAGAAACATACATTCAGCAACATAGAAAGTCGGGCGCTTCGCGCCCGACTTCCCCCTAGGAATGTGAGGGAACTTGGAACAAATTGGTATGCATGGAGACAACATTGAAATTTTTCGACTCCCATAGGGAGTCATAAAGTGCTAGTCTGGATATATGTAAGCAAAAATGTTTCCAAAATGAAACTATTGCTCTCTGTATTTAAAATCTGGAACAACATATTTAATCAAGTTCAAGGAAATAAAGGTTAACTGAAACATTTTTTGTCAAAGAAATGTCCTTTGAGATGCAAAGTTAGGATGAAATAAGAAAACACTAAAGATCTTCGGTGTTTCCGCTAGTTTCGGCTAATTTTTTCTATTCTAATCATTGATGTCCTATTTCCTGCAATAGCATTTCTTTCCAAAAATAGTCTGGTTCTCATATGAACCTACACGGTTCTCATGCTAATCTCCCATTTACTGGGTTCACAAAGGTTCTCATTGCACACCCCTCTTTCGACCCGGGGTACCCGAGTTAAATACAGGTATAAGTTAAACAATCAAGAAAGAGTGCACGTTTTTACTGAGCAATTCTTTACTACATTATATTCCTAGTGGAATCCAAGCGCAACTTAAATCAGGGTGCAACTTAACCCAGGGTTGACTGTATATACATTCTGGATATTCGTGGAAGGATGAAAATTTCACATATTTATATGGGATCACAAATACCGCGGAAGACACAGACTACATTTTTACGTTGATTGCTTTTTCCGAGAACGAATCAATTGTGACCTATCTGAAAATGCAATTTTAAGATAACGTTAAAACGTAAAAAATGAAGTCTCTGATTTCTTAAAGTGAATGTAGTTTGGGTTCGTTTCTAAGTCAAATTTACTGGTCCCATTAGCGTTCTAAATCGCATTACTATAATTTGCAGTAACTTTGGGCGAATGATTCTGATTTTGCTCTCGATAATCATGCCAAAGTGGCTTTCCTCAGAAACAAAAACTGAAAAATCTTGAATGATGAATGATGAATGACGTTGGAATTGTGATCTATCTGAAAATCCAATTTTGAGATAACGTTAAAACGTAAAAAATGTAGTCTCTGACTTCAGTATAGTTATTTAAACTATATATCTTTAAACTATATGCAGTATCGCTATAGCAATAATGATAATTGACATTTGACGTAAAATTATGACGTCGCCAAATTTGTGCAAGTCATTAGCATAAAACTTGTTTTGTATTGAAAGTTGAATTTCTTGAAAGGTTATCTTCCCGTCACTTTGTGTGACAACTGTTGTAAGACCAGCATCAACATGAGCATTTTGTTATTCATATTGTTCCATTGACTTGTTTCTGAACAGAACGTTATTAGACATTATGAAAGGAAATCATGGCATGGGTCATACATGCGACTAGGGAAAAATTTCGAGGCTGTTGATCATAACAAAATTTTCATTCTTCGGGGTGCTTGTCCAATTTTCCTTTTATTTTTCCGAAATTCGAGATTGCTTCCTTCTAACCCCCGAAAATTTTCTCAACATATGCGAGGAGAGAGAAGATCCAGTTTTCCGGTCGACGTTTAAAGAGAAATAAGGCTAAAAAGCTTAAAAATTTGTAATGTAAACAATCAAGATAGAGTGTCAGTTTTTTGCAGAGCAATTATTGACTATATATAATCGTTGTGGATTCGCTTCTAATACTGCTAATTTATTGATAAGTCTCATTTGCGTGCTAAATCGCTTGAGAGTGTTTGATGTCACAGAAGTGTTTTTTTGGCACAGATTTACAATTATGCCAAATTGAACAAAAATGCCATTTTCATATGTGATATCATCTTTTTGATAATTCGTGCGATCGCAAACCGGTTTTTTAGTTGGAAATAGATCGGTAATGACCGGAAGTACAAAATTTTCCACACTTTTGTAATACAAACTGGGATACAATATATTCTTGCAATTCGAAAGACATAGTTTTACGTGTTCTTGCGTCATCATTTTCACAGAAAGTTCATAAAGTATTTGTATCTCATTGCTACATACAATAAAAAAATTTATCATGAAAATTTATAAAGCGTAAATCCGGGAAAAACGATACTCATAACTAAATTCTAATACAAAACAGAAATTACATCATAGAAGAAAAAAGCTAAAATTGAGACAAAAATAAAAATTTAACAAGACCAATGAAAAACAGGGCTACAAACTTTCCCTCTCGACTGATACTTCACTCGCGCGGATTCATGCTCCAACACCCGACCTGTGACCTTGGGAGAATCCAAAATTTCGGGCCATCGAACACCCATTTTGTCGCGAGTTCAGTCCTGTATTGCTCAGGTTTGTAAAATAACTCAAGATCGGAAACAAAATTCAAGTTTGGGGGTTGTAACCCCCCCCCCCCAAAAAAAAATCGGAAACTAAAAAAAACCCAGAGGGTCCCCCTATGGTTTTTAAAATTTTCGGGAAAATTTTGAAAAATGCACCCCTAAAGAGATGCACCAACCCAAAAAAATGCACCCCTTCTCACCCCCCCCAGAATTTTTTCTGGGTCCTGAATGCAAGTTGCCAGAAAATATCCTTTATCCAATTCCAAAACTGAACTCTAGCATAATTTTTACTCAGAAAATCTTTCAAGTCTTTTTAACACATGGCTTGCAGCCGACATATGAGCCCTGAGAAAATTTACAGTTATTTTGCAAGTGCATTTCATATCATACCTTGAATGGATATAGCGGAAGTACAAATTTTTCAAAAATGTTTTGGATGCAAACGGGAAATTTGATTAATCGATAATTTTCAAGAATGAACTTTTTCTGAGTTGAACCGTGTTTTTATATGATCACGTTATTAATTTTGCAACGAGAAAACAGTTAAAGGTAATAAAGCGTGAGTCCGGTATCAACTAATCTCAGAATAGTATCACGAGTTCAATTGAATTTGTGGTATTGGATAATAGGGTAATAATAATGAGTAGGCTAATGAAGCTGTTTGGTCTAGCGATCAAGAATTCACTAAAAATTTTGTAGGGCCAGATTTTAACGGTACAAATGCAACATATAAGAAACATTTTTAGAAAATTTTGTTTGAAGCAAAGTTTTACTCTATCTCCTCAAATACACACACTTCGATAACCAAACGGGCAGTTGAATAACCAAATTATTGGCTTGCAAAGCAAACCAGGCAACTTTTTTTTGCAAGGACGCCTCAGAAAATACTAATTTATCCCAGTACCTACCTTTCAGGTGTGCAGTAACAATTTATTTTAACAATTCATTTTGTGAACATTTTTTGCAGAAAGTTGCCTATTTTTTTTGCAAGTCAACAACATTGTTATCCAAGTACGCGGAAATAAGAATATTTCAGAATGCCAGAAGTACAAATTCTTGAAGAGTTTCGTAAAATATTATTATATAACTATTTCAAAGGACACACCTTACTCCTCAAGTGCATAATGTGTTCCAATTAGGCCGATTCATTCAAATTTTTATAACGGAGAACACCACCAGAGTCATATGGCTACAAAAATTATTACGCAAGACTTTTGCATACAGTTAACAAAACGTGAATCCGGTTTCAGCTATTCTCAGAATGGCCTGCCAAGGAACACTCACCTGGTGAAACGTCCTATTCGTGTTCCTATAATTTTTTGGGTAATATAGCGCCTTTTTCAGTATTTTTGAGAAAAAATTTTTCACGTCTTTTTGTTACCAGGTGAAAATCGTGAAAAACTTTTTTCTCAAAAATTCTGAAAATGGAGCTATCTTACCCAAAAATTACGGGGAACACGAATATGACGATATTTTTGCCACTTTCATAGAGAAAAACGCCCGAAAACGGCCTCTGAAGTCGAATTTGCGCGCAGTTTTCTTGTAAAAATCCAACTTTCCGTATAAGGAAAACTTTTTTTGCAATGTATTCGCAAAAAAGATTGGCACCGTTCGAATGCCCACAAGGTGGGGTAAATTCCTATATATCACGTTTCACCAGATGAGCGTTTAACCAGGTGAATGTTCCTTGTGAAGTGTTCTATTGAGTTGGCGGTATTGGATAATAGGGTAATCCTTATAGTAAGTTAAAGCTGTGTGTTGTCCCGAGGGAATTGGGAACGACAGGATATACAACAACCGGATATCTTTTATAATACGCGGCCAGAGTTCGTTCGTTCGTCCGTCACAAAATTTGGAACTGCATTCTTAGGGGTGCTTAATTTTAGAAATGTACCTATTTTAGGGTAATTTTTTGCTGGAATTCCGAATTTGAGGTCAAATTTTACCTAAATGTAGCTAAATTTTAGCCAAAATTTATACCAAAATTTTGTTACTTCCACCTTTTTCACCAAAAGTTGCATTTTTTGGGGTGCTTATTTTGTCACTTCCACCTTGGAATGTGAGGGAACTTAGAACATATAGGTTCAGGAATCGGACTCCCAAGCCGCTAGTAATAAAATGATGAGTAGGCTAATAAAGATTTTACATTTGCTCCATTTCAGTTTAGCCCCTTTAGAAGGGGGCTAGATCAAATCTGATATTGCTAACCCTATCTTAAAATCGTATTCTAGAGGGGGTAGCAATATCAGATTTGAGCTAGCCCCCTTCTAAAGGTGCTAAACTGACATGGCGCGAATTCGCCACCTGCTATATAATTTTTGTCAGGACCAATGAGTAGAAAGGTAATGAAACATGTGCCAAATGTGACCATAAACACATGTATAACCAAGTCCACTAGGCCAAAAATCTTTATTAGCCTACTCATCATTTTATTACTAGCGGCTTGGGACTCACTACGGGAGTCCAATTTCTGAACCTATATGTTCTAAGTTCCCTCACATTCCAAGGTGGAAGTGACATAAAAATGAATATACATAAAAATGAATACCGTGCTTGCGCGGTATTCGTTCACTATCCTCGTACTCCGTAAGGAGTATGTATAAAAATCATATAGTTTAAGTTATAATACACAAACTATTGTATAATATCCAAACAATAATTCTTAAAAACCCATATTATAGAGGAAGCGTAGAAATCCATCAGAAGACGACACCGATTAAGAAGACTCAATTCACGGCAGAATCGAGAAGATGGAAAGTGAAATGTCGCAGGATAACAGCAACATCAAATCAAACTATAAAAAGTTAAACGGTACTGTATAACATTATATGTTACTTTTTTCATTGTATTAACTTTGTCTCATCAATTTGACTATAATTATATGTTGCTTTTTTACAATTTACTACTTCATCCGATAAAATATTCTGTTCTTGTAATGTTTTTAAGACAACTTTAAATCCACCAGATCATTTCACATATATACAATAAATTAATCAACACTAAAACAATAACTCTAAATGAATTACTCACTTAAATACATGTAAAAGTGTAAAATGTATTTTCAAATTTCCAAAACACTATTCACACACTATAAATAAAAAATTTCTTGTAATATACCACCTTTTTTACCTAAATCTTAGCTGATATGCCAAAATTCCACTATTTGCTTAATCAATTTAATTAAAATATTACACTTCTTCAATGTCAACATACACTCTTTATCTTCATTATCCAACACAAGGGGATCAAGTTGTAATACCCGAGGACGTACATTCCCTCAAAAAATTGCAACGGTTATCAATATTCGTAAGGGACTCCAGTTAGTCTCCTCTGAGTCCTCTAGCGATTTGATAAGCCTCCCGACATCTCTATTGTTTAGGGAATATATCTAGACGCTTATTTAACCATTATCCCCTGTCATATCCTGACTGGACAGGTACTGTCTGGGTGGACGGTGTGGCAGTAATGGCTCGCAGCATACGACTTCGGTTGTTCCCCTCGCCTACGATAATGGTACTCTGAGAAAACATAAGAGATATATTCCTGGTACGGTTTACTAAAAAGTTAGTAGGGATGATAAACGGGAAAAATGGAGATCGCCGCTCTATCCCTTAGCCGGGAACAGTGGTTAAATCATGGCTAAAAAACAAAAAAACCGCCTTTTCCTTAACTCTAAGTTCAACAAAAACGATTCACTATATTCCGAATACAAAGACAATATGTTTCAAAAACTTACAATACATAAAAAAGGTGGAACTTATATAGTAAAATTCAATCAAAACAAAACTTTCAAACAAGAAAATTTATTTAGAAAATGTGGCAAAAAAGATTGCTTAGTGTGTAAATACTACGACTACAAATTAATCAAAGGTGTAGGAAAATACAGCTTTGAAACAGTTAATCAAACGGATAACATAATTACTTGCAACAGTACAAATTTGGTATACGTTATACATTGTAACAAATGTAAACTCTGTTATGTTGGTGAAACCCAACGTCCAGCAAAAAGAAGACTTTATGAACACGTTAGGGATATAACAGAAAAATCTGACAAACTTATGGCAAATCATTTTGCAAAAGTTCATGATATAAGTAATCTAAGATTTCAAATCATACACAAATTAAATGATGGTTGTCCAAGAGAAACACGATTAAAAGCTGAAGATTTTTGGATCCACCAGTTAGTATCTTTACATCCATTTGGCTTTAATGATAAGGTAACGGGAATGAATGGTCTAGCATCAAATATGGACATGTCTAAAAAGAACAACATACGACACTATTTTTCAAATCCCATTGATAACACCCAAAAGGAGAAATATAGAAGAGCCTCAATAAGGACAAAAAATAACCAAAAAACCGGCCATAATAATAATATCAACACACTACCTGCAAATCTAAGTATCAATAGTATACCAAAAATACTAAACTCGGTTAAAAAATCGGAAATTCCAACGAAAGATACAAAAATGAAAGATACAAAAATAAAGATAACGCGTCCCATCTTGCATGTTTAATATTTGCTTCAATTAAAAATAAAAAACAAGTTGGTCAAAAAGAAGATATTCCTCAACCCGTCTATATAAAAGTGGATTTTCAAAACCGCATTAAAGATAGACTGGGCATCAGAAACATGACACATGATAGCGTAATTGCAAAAAAGTTACAAATAAAAGAAAGTAATATCAAACCTATTATCGTGTACAATTTACCAAAACCAAACTTCATCCGTTTCTCTAACTATAATTCAATCTTAAGAAACCTGGATATCTGCTCACTTCAAGACGTTACCACCAGCAAATGTGAATGCGATATATCACCATATAAAAACAAGGACTATCAACATATAATTACCGGTGACACTGGTGTAATTCCATCCAAAAAACTAGCCTCACAAATGAGCCTAGGAACAAAACACCGCCAGGAATTTTCACTCACTCTTAGCAAATTTCGAGGTATTCTCTATAAAATGGGATCAGATTTAGTAGCAAAACAAGAGTCAAAATGCCGCTTCGCGGCATATTTGACTCTTGTAATCGCTTAGGGTGTACAGCGTCATATTGGGTTCGTCATCGCTTCGCGCACCGCCATCAGTATGCCCTTGGCTGTTGTTCGGGAGTAAGGGTTGTTCGGGAAAAATGAGGTTTGAGCAAAAAAAATTTTTTTCCGAAAAAAATTTTTTCGTACCCCGGGGGTACCCGGACATTTTTTTTGACCCCGGATTCGGATTCAGCACCGTTGAAAACCCCCGGGTGCAAAAAATCAGCCACGCAGATGATTCAGTTCAAAAATGACCATTTTTGACAAAAATGGCACTTTTTGCCAAAAAATGGCCACTTTTTGATACCTCCGCACCCTAATTTTTACATTTTTGGTCTTGTCTCGTCAATACCTACAAAATGAGCTATTATGCAGCTCTGTAACCGCGGAACACAGAAACTTTTCTTTGTAGCATCGAAAAACCTGCTTTTTGACACTTTTTCGGCAAAAAATGGCCACTTTTCCATACCTCCGCACCCTAATTTTTACATTTCCGGTCTCGCCTCCTCAATACCTACAAAATGAGCTATTACGCACCTCTGTAAGTGAGGAACACAGAAACTTTTCTTTGTAGCGTCGAAAAACCTGCTTTTTGACACTTTTTGGCAAAAAATGGCCACTTTTTGATACCTCCGCACCCTAATTTTTACATATTCGTTCTTAACTCGTCGAGACCTACAAAATGAGCTATCACACACCCCTGTACAGAAAAAGGCTTATTTTGGCCTTGCACAAACTCGGCTTCACTTGCGGCTTAGGGAGATTAGATGCTGTAAAAAAGAAAATAATACTAACAAAAGCGTACTAAGCACAGAAATAACAGATAGATTAATAAACATTGGAGAATCCCGATGGAATAGAATAAATGGAGATAATGACAAAATTACCGGTAACACACTTATTCACGGTTTAGATAATGGATACAAAAATTTGGTTATCACAAATGTAGACAAAGCAGGCAATAACTTTGCCATCATATGTAAAAAATTTTATATTACCGAAATATGCAAAGAATTAGGTATAGTTAATATTAACGGTAATGGTATAATTGCCAACGGCAATGACACCTACATACTATCCAATAAGACAACACAAGACATATTCCTAGAATATGGTAAATTATATGTCGAGAGAAAAATTAAGGCAAATTTGTCTAACCTTAACATACCTTTAATTTTTGCAATACCAAAGTTTCATAAAGATCCTATAAAATTTAGATACATTGCTGGTGCTAGTAAAGCAGTATCCAAACCTTTAAATATCATCGTCGTTAACATATTAGAAACAGTTAAAAACTGTATTCAAAACTATTCAAATAGAACTAAAGAATACTCTGGTTATAATTACTACTGGTCTATCAATAATAGCTCAACAGTTGTTAGAGCTATAAATGGAAGAAAAAGAAACAACAAACGAAACGAAATATTTTGCGCGGATTTTAGTAATTTGTTCACTTCACTCCCTCATCAGGACATAATCCAAAGCATCATGTTTCTTACTGAAAAGCTTTCAATAACAAACATACAATCCTTTGTAATGAATATACCAGTTTCTTTAGTGACAAACATTACGACAGGTATAACGAGTATACTCTTCTTGAAGTTTACCAATTAATATCTTTCCTAGTCAAAAACAGTTACGTGCAGTTTGCTAAATGCAACTTTCTTCAAATCAAAGGGATACCCCAAGGCGGTAACGCTAGTCCACTGTTAGCAGACCTCACGTTGACAGTGTTTGAATTTAAATTTATGTCTCAATGCAAACTTAAAAATTTAAAAAGAGAATTGTCAATATCATTCAGATACATCGACGACATATTCAGCTACAGCAAATATCTGGAAAAACACTCCAAAAAAATCTACGGCAATACTCTAAAACTCAATAAAACTAGCAATGGTTCACAAACTGCATTCCTAGATCTCAATATAAAAATTGAAAAACACAAAGCAATAATATGTACCTATGATAAAACTAGAGACTTCAACTTCAAAGTTATTAAATATCCCAAATATAATTCATGTATTCCTTCTAGTATGTTTAATAACATACTTATTACGGAAATAATCCGTTTTAGTAACACAAATAATCATATTGATGGACTTAAACACAACTTAACTTTACTCTTTAATACATTCATCAATAACGGATGCCCTGAGGAGACACTTATTAAACAAATAAATCGTATTATAAATAACAAAAAACATATGCTTAACTTAATTAACAACGATACTATTAAATTACTACAGTCCTTCAGGGCAAATAATTCAGTTACCCTAACTACCCAGGGGTTAGCATAATTCAGTTAGTTCAGCCACTGACATAAGCCAAATACTTAAAAGAAGGGATGCTAACGGTTCTAGCGCACTTTTACGAAAAACCAGTTTTCACAAAATCATACATATTTCACCAAAAATCCACTTAAATATTGCAATATCTACAATTTTTACCTTCATTTTTATTAAAGTTACAAAAATTTTCCTTAATACTTGTTAATAGAAATCGTGAAATATCATTACATTTTTACAAAAATGCGAAATTCATATTTTTCCATTCATAGTGAAAGTATTACTAATTTCATCATATATCTTCGGTTTTTATCAATTTCCGACATGTCAGAAATTTTCTCACATGTCGGAAATCGATATAAATAGTGTTTTTATTCAAATTTTGTTAATCGAAAGTGATAAAAGTTGGTTACAAACCAAAAATTTTAGAGGTAACGAATTGTTATCCCTATCTGTAAATGAACAAAAAACTATTGCAAATATAGCAAATATATCTTCAAAAGCATATATTATCACTAATTTTTAATTTCTGATTTTGGAATTATCTTAAATCCTGAACCAAGTTTTAGAGCAGTTAAAAATTCTTGATTTTCTTTGTTTAGCTTTTTAAATTTTCGATTAGATTTTGTTTTTAGTTGCTTATTATTATATACTACTTGTTTATTACTAGATTCATTATCATTATTAATATTAAGTATTTAATTTTTTCAATACTTTTATTACTTTTCGGAATTGTACTCTTAGTATTTCCAGTGAAAATTACTAGTGTCATTTATAAGTTAGAAATATTTCTCTAAAATCATTCAAATCGGTAAAAGTTATCATATCATCTGAAACGTCTTTGCAAAATTTGATCTCAATAACACTATCATTGATCAATTTTACATCAATAGCAGTATAATTCAATACTTTTTGCATAAATTTTTTTGGATTCTCTTTAAACAAGATTTCCAAAAATCTAACATGATCGTTAAACATTTGACAGAATGATTCACTTAAATGTTTCAAATGTTGTTCAAAGTTATTTTCGATATACTGTAATTCTCCAGCTTTTTGAAATGTATTAACTAATACGATAATAATGATACGAATGTTCACCTTTTTTAAAGTACCAAATTCACAGTTTTTATTCTTTATTTTTTCTTGACATTCGATTATCGAATTATCTATATCAAAGTGAAAAAACTACTGCGCGATACGTAAAAAATAATTGCATATTCGGAAACAGCGCATCGGAAAATCCCTAAAAAGACACATTGGAGGAAATGTTTTGTGCTTGTGCTTGTGCACAAGCGTGTAGAAAAGCGATTGTGTTTGGTGTTATTTTAAAGCTTGTTTTGTCTCCTTTCATTTGGTATATTACTTCAAACTTCTGTTATTTCATCTCACAAAATACTGAAAATTTCACACGGAGTTTGCGACCACCTGGTATGAAAAGTTCGCAAATCTTCTGAATTTTTGGGAAAATGTGTTCCGTATAAATGCTCATATCTCGCCAATATTCAAACACAAAATTATTCTGTAAAATGTGCTTTGTTCCCCTCGAATTAATGCAATAAGACAACCAAAGATTATGCAGTACAGTCGTCCCTCTCTAAGCCGGCGCAATCCGTTTTGTCCAAAATATGCCGGATTAGGGAGGGTGCCGGATTGAAGAGGGCCGGATTAGAGACGGAATTTCTATACAAAAAAATCCGTTCCGGCCAAATGGTGCCGGATTAGAGAGGGTGATCCCAAGAATGGGCAAAAATACACAAATTTTTTTGCTGATTTTTGGTATATGGGTAGATCGCGTGATTCTAAGAGACGAAAAATGCTGGAAAATTGAATTTTTGGTGTGAAATTCAAGAATTTTCTTCGGCCGCCGCGAATGACGGCGGCCGGAAAAAAATTTTTGAAAATCAATAGGGGGTACCCTTTTAACACTTTTCGGGCCTGACCCCAAAATGTGCCGGATTAGAGAATTTATGCCGGATTAGAGAGGGAATTGCCATACAAAAAAATCCGTTTCGGCCGAAATGCGCCGGATTAGGGAGGGTGCCGGATTAGAGAGGGACGACTGTATATGAGCTTGTCGAGGGCGTTTTGCAAATGGTCTCTGTTTACCATTTTTGGAACACTTGTTGGGAATGTTGCCAACAAATGTATAGGATGACATTTTCTAATGTTCTGCAACATTACGCCATTCAGTTTGCCGATTTTTGCCCAATACAAAATTGTAAATTACAGAAAAGACTCAAAATAATATCACAAAATTCCATATAAGTTTTATGGTTATCGTTGGTATACAAAAATTATTTGTCAGTAAGTTTGTTTATCTCAACGCAGCAGTTGTTCATGTTTGTGGTGCTGTAATAGCCGGAGAAACTTGCTGGACACGACAGATTTTTATCCAGAACCCATTCGATTTTCTCGTCAATCGCCAAGAATAATAGAGAGAACAAACTGTAGCATTGAGGAAAACCAGAAAGTTTGTTAGCTGACTGACATAAACTGTAATCGAGAATCCGGCAATCTATAATTTGATTCATTTGGCGCTGAAATTCAATTGCCAAAACCCGGAAGACTGATTAGTTGTCATAGCAAAAAATTTTGAGCTCTAGGGAAAATATTATATTTTTATGTTCCTTCTGTCTTTCTAAGGCCGTTCTGGACATCTTTGCATTTTATACTTCTTTGATTTGGTACCAACTGTCAATTTTTCTGGAAAAAAGCCACTTTTTGGCCAAAAAATTACATTACACTCACATTTTTTGAACCAAAGCATCTGATTTTTTGCTCCCGGGGTTTTCAGGTGTGCTTATCACGAATCTGACGTCTGGTTTGGAATCCATTCTCACGAGATCATGTTATTCTCACCAGGTCTCTCACGAGGTCATTTTTCACCTGGGGAATTTTGGCCATGCTGATCACGTATATGTGCTCAAGTTTGGCTTCTCGGCCCCGACGTAAACTTAAGTCCATAGGACGGCGCGGCGGGTAGCCGCCCCGCGCGGTTATAGAATAATTGTGTACTTTATGAGGCCCCCTAGGACTCGGCGTAGGCCGCGGCGAGTTATGGTTCATACCTGAAAAGTATTCCTTAACTTATTCAGCTGCCATTTCAGAATATTTTGGATCATCTGAAAAGCGCGGCAATTTGAATTGGGTTTTCGGGGTCTTGGCCATTTTGGACGGAATTCTCTGTTTTTGGCTTTATAGATACAGTTTTAGCATGTACTGTGATTGTTTTGGAGTATACTACTTTTAGAGTAGTATAGTTTGGAGTAGACTACTTTTGGCCAAAATGGCCAAGATCCCGAAAGCTACGCAGAACAAGTCAAGGAATACTTTTCAGATATGACCCATCCTAGTAAATAATATGGCTCAGAATGACGACACATAGTTCCATAACCTTGTTTTTTACTTACCGAAATGAATATAGAATTCGCAAAGATTGGAATAACATCCAAAAATATGTCCATAGTTATAGTAAATTTTACGACGTCATTTTTCTGTAATTATTAACGTTAGCATTACAATGTTTTAAGTTAAAATATAAAGAGCGTGTTATTGTAGTCTCACTATCAGTAGCTAAAAGAGAAAAAGTATGCCAAAATGGTGCAATTTTTTCAATTATTAAATAAATGTTTCTTGTTTAATTTTTTGCATAATAAACTAGACAATTTGGGATTTTTTGACATAAAGTAAAAGTTTGCATTTTTGCGACAATTATTACAATAATTGAAAAACAAATAGGTGAAATAAATTGCGTCACCCTAAGTTAAAAACCATACCAGCTTTTCGTTATTCAATTTCATTGCACGCATTAAATAACAACTTCCTAATATATTCAATCCACCTATGCAAACTTTTGCATAACTAGGAACAAGTAAGTGGTACTTGAGTAATACGCATGCTATTTGTTGACAATTGCGCACTAAATTAAGGTTTTTAGGATACAGTTTGTTGACGGGATGCGAGTAAAAGCTCCCCTCAAATAAATTTCGAACAAAATTTATCCTTGATCCCTTAATAATCCCATAATAACTTTTGGGTGAAAAAAGCAGGAAGGGACAAAATTTCGATCTAAATTTTGTCTAAAACTTGTCTAAGTATAGCTAAATTTTGATCTCAAATTCGGATTCCTAGAAAAAAGTTACCCTAAATAGGTACCTTTAAAAAATAAGCACCCCTAAGAATGCACTTCCCAAAATTCCCATGGGACGCCAGACAACTTACTATAAGGATTGACAACTTGCTTCGGAATTATACTCGACTCTACTGACTTTTGCGCAGAACTTAGTCGTGTTTTTCGTTCTGAATACAACCAACACTTTTCAACTTCAATTTCCGCATAGAACACTTAAGAATACAGTCTTCCTCTCTAATCCGTCCCTCTCCAATCCGGCACCCTCCCTAATCCGGCGCATTTCGGTCGAAACGGATTTTTTTGTATGGCAGTTCCCTCTCTAATCTGGCACAAATTCTCTAATCCGGCAAAAATTTTTTTCCGGCCGCCGTCATTGGCGGCGGCCGAAGAAAATTCTTGAATTTCACACCAAAAATTAAATTTTCCAGCATTTTTCGTCTCTTAGAATCACGCGATCTACCCGTATACCAAAAATCAGCAAAAAAATTTGTGTATTTTTGCCCATTCTTGGGATCACCCTCTCTAATCCGGTACCATTTGGCCGGAACGGATTTTTTTGTACAGAAATTCCCTCTCCAATCCGGCACCCTCCCTAATCCGGCACATTTTGGCCAAAACGGATCGCGCCGGATTAGAGAGGGACGACTGTATATAAAATGCTTAAAAACACATAAAACTCGAAAATGGCAAAACACATTTATTAAGGGGTGTTTATATAAACCAACCTTATATATATTATATAAACCTTATATATATATATTATATAAACCAACTACCTCTCTAGAAGATGCTTACTTCAGGAGGCTGTTATAATGGGGATTTTTATACAATAGAAAACGGTAGTTTGCCTAAAATTAGTTCTGCCTAGGTAGTTCTATCTACAACAAACCCCTTTCAACAGAAATTTCTTTAAAGTAGGTTTCAATCAATTAATAGACAAAAAATCACAAAGTCTCTGTGTTTCAATATCAAACAAAGACCAACTTTTTTCAACATCCAGCGGAATTTCTCTAAGCAGATAAAAGGCGACAAATATACTCCACAATATAAGGCATGTTAGTGTAAGCCATGGAAACCATTTTTTTATACGAGAGTTGTAGTGAATTGGAAAGGTTAACGCCAAGCATCTTTCAAGAGTTAGCAATAATGCAGACAACGGAGACAGATATCCATGAATTAGCGATCCGAGACCGAACCAGAGGTGAGCGTAAGGATCGTAATTTCTGCCACCTTAAACGATATTTGTGAAAGAACGGTTAGAATTTAATATATTTTAATGCACTCATAATTATGTCTGTCTAAATATTTATAATAGCGTTCGATCTTATATCATCTCAGTATTAATTGCTATTATCCACAAGTTTTTCCGGCCACCGTTTGAATTCGCGGGTTGTTAGAGCAGGCGCAGTAGTGGATAAGCGTGCCTTGGCATGCAGGCTAAGAGGCTATATAAGGCATTTCGAGACAATATGATGGCACCCTTGGCGAGTAAATCGACCCCGCTGAACCCAAATCCGGGATCAGATTTGAACTTTTCTTTTCAAATTATGAAAAAATTCCAATTTTAAAGGAAAAAGTTCGAAAATCAAAGATCAAATCTGTTCCCGGATTTAGGTTCAGCGGGGTCGATTTACTCTCCAAGGGTTTCATCATATTGTCTCAAAATGCCTTAAAAAGCCTCTTAGCCTACATGCCAAGGCACGCTTATCCACTACTGCGCCTTCTCTAACAACCCGAAGCGATTGGTATATCACACGCCCGGATCCGAGCGGCGCAGCGAAAGTTTCCTTTGTAAAACCCCCAAAAATACTGACAAATGACGTTTTTTCAATTTCGTGGCAGAACCACCCCAATTCTGACATTGACAACCCCGCCCCTAAAATCATGGGTTTTGGGGGGTTCGCGCGAGTTTGGGGTCCGGGAGTGTCGAAAAGCGGGAGAATTCTGCTCGTCTAGCACGGAGAAAGTGCGCCTTAATAAAACACCTTAATAAACTGCTTCAAAGACCTGCAATGGCTTACAAGGCCGTTGAAGTATTCTGCTACCATGCCAAATATCCCTTACTATGAACACTCACTTGGTTTTCCGCCTAGCTGAGAACCAAAATCAGATACTTTGAAGTACGAAATGTGGTAAATTTTTCGTTAATTATACTCCACATTTCAAAAGATTCGTCACTAATTTCCGGTCATTTCTTTTCTCTTCGCTCATTTTTTTACCTTTTCAGCCTATTTTCTTCTTATTTTTTTATATTTACTCGGAATTTCACTGGTGTTCTAAATTTTTGAACCAAAAATTTATTTATTTATTTTCCTCTCAAAAATTGGTCCATATTCAGTTTTTCACATAGAACACGAAAATCGAGCTTATTTTGGTCGGAAACACGAAAAATATCCCTTTTCAAAAATCCGAATTCAAATTCGCGCTCCTTGGCGAGGCCCTTGGCAGTCCATTTTTAAAGGCTGGTTATAATAATCTAGGTAAAAATTAGGTAAATTTAAGGTAAAATAGTGTAATTTTAATGCATAAATGTACAAGAGGGCCAAAAACAGCATAAAAACACAAAAAATGGCATTTTTGGGCCATTTTTTCCTTTGGAAAAAGTCGAACCTCTATAAACCGACAACCTCTATAAGCCGACACCCTGAGCCGGTCCCTATGGGTGTCGGCTTAATGTGTTCGACTGTAATTTGATTTCAATGATTTTTAGGGATCAGATGGATCATAACTATCAACCGTTGTCGAAGTATTATTACTTGACGAAACCGGCGCCTTCCCTCACTGAAAAGAGTCGAGTGACATTGAAATCTTGCGATTAAAAAGTTTTATTTTTATATACGGAGTTCACAATGAAAATACAAGACTTACAGACCAAAGAACACGGATCCGAAAATTTTGGGATTCTTGCAAACGGTCGGCGAGACATATCGATTGCTTATCAAAATGTTTTGAATACGTTTAGTAACAACTAACCTTGTGCGGACCAATAGGCAGTCAAATACACATAATAAGGTGTGGCGAAAATCGCTCCAAATCCGCGACTGGCCAAAAATATGAAAAACGAATTCGAAATACGGTTCAAATTTGTAGATTTTTTGTCATACTTCGAACAATAAATAACGTGAAACGTAAAGAATATCGTCGTGACGTGACACAGTGCAATTACAACATCAAATACTAGGTTTAAATATTTGATGTATTCCAATTCAGAAGGTATTTGGGTTGGAATAACCATCTTAATTTTCTTTATTATTTCAAAATTTGAAAATATGGGAGACTTGGTGTTTAAGACATGAGGTTTAAGATTTACAGCGAGAAAATAATTGTGCAGCGTAATTTACAAATTTGTGTAGTGAAAAGCAAACTGTCGCTATGACAAGCTTATTATATGACGTACTATAGCTCATTGGACCGCTATAAGCAAAATATTTTTTCTCATCTAATATTGTACTAATACCGTCTAACATTTGTATTCTCATTAGTATATTGTCGGCACTTTTACTTCGGCAGATGACGCAAGAACTTCTTCAGTCGAGCTTATGAAAAAAAAATTCAGATATTTGATGTATTCCAATTCAGAAGGTGTTTGGCTTGACGAATTCATCCCTAATACTGGTTTTGAAAGTGGGAGACTTCGTGTTTAAGACTAGAAGTTTGGGAGAAAACAATTTTGGAGAAAATAATCATATCAGAGGTGTCCCAAAATTTGTGGAGCGGAATGCTGGCCGTCGCTTTGCCACGCTTACGAAGAACTATTGCTCATTGGACCGCTATTGGCAAAATATTTTTTCTTATCTAATATTGTACTAGCACGTCTAACATTTGTATTCTCATTAGTATATTGCAGGTGCACTGTTGCGACAGTGCACCATTTCGCCAGCTTACGCAGGAACTTCTTCAGTCAAGCTTATGAAGAAAAACAATTACGGGGAAAATAAGTATGTCAGAGGTGTCTGAAAATTTATTATAATTTGTGAAGCGTAAAGTATATAAGTCTATTGCTATAACCCGCTTATGAAGAAATATTTATCAATCTGCTAGGAGAAAAAAGTATAATTTCTCGCTAATATTGCACTATTAACCGCAATAACGAAGAACAAAGCAGTGACATTATACTAATGAGAATACAAATTCTTCCGAACCTGAACTTATTTTTTACCTATCGCTTCACAAATTTTCAGACACCTCTGACATACTTATTTTCCCCGTAATTCTTTTCTAAAATGCCTGCTAATAAGCTGTCGTAGAAGAAAATTTTGAGCTCTACCGGAATATTAGAAAAAGTTAAGAAAAGAATATTTTATATATTCCAAAATGAGAGTACGCTTTGTCGTCCGGTAGTGACGAATGATTTACATATTGTAAAACTAGCCGCTTTGGACTCCCTACGGGAGTCTGATTAAAAATTTTGCTTAACTGTATAACTATACCTGCTATAAGTTCCCTCAGATTCCAAGGGGAGGGTCGGGCGCTCCGTCCCAGACCACAGGACTGGCTCATCGCCTGCGGCGCCTCGCAATATCTGGCCTGGTGAAAATCACGACCTCGTGAGAGCAAATAACGAATCTGACGTCAGATTTGGGTCTAGCATCATGAAAAACCCCGGATTAGCCCTTTAGATGCAAAATGGTTTATTTAAGCCATTTTGGTCACTTTTTGGCAAAGAATGACCATTTTTTGGCCTAAAATTGACATGTCGGGCATTGGATCAATTTTTTATATGCTCCACAGGCCCATTAGGACATTTTAAGAAAAGAAACCGAAAAAACGGCGCAAAATAGGTTTATGGGGTAAACGGTCATAAAGGCCACTTCTTAGGCAAAAATGACCATTTTTGGGCCATTTTTTGAAAAAGTGCCGGGAAAATTTTTTTGAAAATTTTTGTCAACACGTCCGTACAGACATTTTAAGCTCTCACTTTCCTACTAACTATTGCGCAAGGGGTCTAACCGCCATATTTCTTTTCGAAATATCTTTTTATAATTCGCGCTTTAGATAAAAGTGTTTAAACTCATTTTGTAGACAAGTCTTTGAGAATTTGTTTAAAAAAGACCAGCACGATCAGCCCACAAAAAAGTGGAAAACGTCGTTGCCAAAGTCAATACGCACATGACGGACAGAGTGCGCCTTAGAGGGACTCGATTATTTTTAGGAATTTTAGCCATTGTTAGCACTTGAGATGTAAGAATCTAAGATCAAGCTTTGGAATAAGTATAACACCCGAAGAAAGGGCGTAAAGCAGTAAGTTGACGCATAAAATGTATTTGGAAAATCCTTGTTTCCAGATGTTGTAGGGAGCATTTGCATTCCTCATTAGTATATTGTCGCTGCTTTGTTCTTTGTTAGACGGTGTTAGCGCAATATTAGATTATTATACGTTTTCTAATAGCGGTTGATAAATATTTCTTCATATATATATAGACTTATTTACTTTACGCTTCACAAATTTTCACACACCTCTGACATACTTATTTCCCCCCTAAATGTTTTTCTTCATAAGCTCGACTGAAGAAATTGCTGTATAATCTGCAGAAGTAGACAGTATAAGTACAATATTAGATAAGAAGAAATATTATGCTTATAGCGGATCAATGAGCAACATTCATATGATTCATAATGTATTCAGGCAGAATGTTTTTTGATTTATTTTAGCCTTATTTTGAGATGGCTTTGTACTAGAGTTCCGGTTATATCTGTAGAACCAGAAGTGAAGCGACAATATACTAATGAGAATTGTTAGACGGCGCTAGGACAATATTATTGTGTTGTAATATAAGTTCGTGCACAAATTTGACTCACAAATAAATCTTTATTTTTTCAACAAAATTGCATAATGTGCCAAATTTAATTAATCAATAATGCGGTCTCATCCATTATCTATCACTTTTTGCCATCATTCCGGCAACTTATTGATTCCCCTATTGAAAAACTCGGCCGGCTTTGACTGGAACCCCTCGAGCCAATTTCAGAAATTTTCGACAATTTTAAAAATTTTCGCTTCGAGATATTCGCTTAAATATTCTCTAAAAATAATCTTTTATTATCACAGTAACCAAAGATAATGATATATAATATGAGCAGTTAGCCAATTATTGCCACGGAAATTTCGTGAGATCAATTTGTGCACGAACTTATGTTGCAACCAAATAGATAAGGAGAAATATTTTGTTTATAGCGGATGAATGAGCAATAGTTACTCATAATCCTGTGTAATCAGAAAGTGCGTAAACATGTTGTCAAACGTTATAAATGTTATCAAACGTTTCCGTATAATAAACAATTTTCACCCAAACAATTTTATCATCCAATTTTCACGTTTTTAACCGGAGTCGACTCCGGCCGGAGATGACTCCAAATCGGCTAGCGACGGAAAATCGCCATTTCGTAAAAATTGGATATGTCTAACGGAACCCTTATTGCTGTTACTGATTCATTCTTTTTGTTACTGTCATGGCATTGGGAAATTCTAGGCTTAGGCAAAGGCTTAAGTTTAGGCTTGGTTCTCTTGAAAGAAAAACCGAATCTGACCCCCTTACAGTGGTTAAATCCATACGCCACGCTTACGGAGAACTACAGCGCGTCAAAGCTATACGACCACTTGAAATTTTGGTGTTTTGTCCAATTTTTGAAAAGGAGTTTTGAAATTGATTTCACACAAAGTTAGAGCACATGATATAACCTGGGAAACATATAAAAACCGGCGGACTGTCTTTGGATTTTTAAAACTTTCCTTTGTACACTTCAAATTTTAGGTGCATCAAAGCTATAAAACCACCCCTTTTTCGACAAGTCAAATTTAAAAACCAACTTTTTCCTTGAAAATTTGTTAAAAATTTTTTTTCGTCACTTTTTGGCCACTTTTGACACATTTTTGCCCGTAACTCATCGAAAAACCTATCAGACGACCACAAAATTGTTCAGTGAGTCGAATACAAACCGAGAAACTTATTTTCATTTAGGAAAAATTTTCACCATTTTTCGATTATCATCCCCACATGGGTAAAAATCGGTTTTCCAAAACTTTTAGCTATTAGTGTTTTTAGCTATACAACCACTACATACTAGTGTTTATAGTATATAATCTACCTATAGTATTTGAGTGCATGATGCATTTTTGATCTCGCGTTTCACGTAGCTTCGGACCTGATTTTTTCTTACATACTAAATCGACCCCGACGGACAACCTCCAACGGTTATTTTTTAAATTGGTGCCTTCTAGAAAAGTCTAGAATAGGGCACCAATTCAAATTCGGTAAAATTTTTCAAACGTGAGACATTCTTTGTCGGAAATTCAGTTAACGGGAAATAATTAGAAACCGATCAGAAACTTGCTCGACTCTATTAACTTTTGCGCAGAACAAAGTCGTGTTTCTCCTTAATCCTCTATCACGAGTAGTTAATAGTACTAAGGGAACTATTGAGGTACCAGAATATTTAGTATTTTATTTAGTATTTTAGATTCACGAGGCATCTGTCTTACAAGGAACACTTACCTGGTGAGTTGTTAGTAAGTTTTTGGGCGTTTTTCTCTATGAAAGTGCCAAAAATAATGCCATATTCGTGTTCCCCGTAATTTTTTGGGTAAGATAGGGCCTTTTTCAGATTTTTTGAGAAAAAAATTTTTTCACGTTTTTTCACCTGGTAAAATTTTTTTCTCAAAAAAATCTGAAAAAGGCCCTATCTTACCCAAAAAATTACGGGGATCACGAATATAGCGTTATTTTTGGCACTTTCATAGAGAAAAACGCCCGAAAACGGCCTCTGAAGTCGGATTTTCTCGCATTTTCCTTGTAAAAATCCAATTTTCCGTATCATGCTAACTTTTTGTTTCGTATCTGGTTCGCCAAAATGGTTGGCACCGTTCGAATGCCCACAAGGTGGGGTAAATTCCTATCCATCACGTTTCGCTAGGTGAGCGTTACACCAGGTGAGTGTTCCTTGTTAGCCTTAATGTTTCACATTACATCTATCTTAGCCATAATTTTTCGACCACACCCAACTTGGCGCCAAACAGACTATTTCTGCCTATCTCTAACAACAGTCTCTTGCCTCAAAAAGGCAGAGACGCAGACAACCCGCCATCTGAGAAGAAGGGAAAAAGGCGTCAATGTCAGGCACCATGTTTATTGGGAATTCAGTTAATGGAAAAGAAATGGCCGGTACGGATAGTTCCGATAAAGTGGGTATGACTGTAGTAAAAATACACTGAATTTGCTTAGGAAACTTGCTCGACTCTAATGAAGGGAATATTGTGGAACGAAAGTTTAGTATCTGCTTGAAAATGTTTTGATTTACGAGGCATCTGTCTCACCATAATGTTTTACTTTACATCTCTCTTAGCCAACTACAACAAAGTTTATTTTGCGAATACAAAATTATACATTACAGAAAAGACTTAATAAATACTCAAAATAATATCACAAAATTCCATATAAGTTTTATGGTTATCGTTGCTAGAAGAAAATTGTTTGTCAGAAAGTTTGTTTGTTTAAGACAGCGGTTGTTCATGTTTATGTTGCTGTAGCAGCTGTTGATGCAATAGCCGGAGAAACTTGCTGGACACGACAGATTTTTATCCAGAACCCATTCGATTTTCTGGTCAATCGCCAAGAATAATAGAGAGAACAAACGGTAATATTGAGGAAAGCCAGAAAGTTTATTAGTTGACTGACATAAACTGTAATCGAGAATCCGGCAATCTATAAATTAATTCATTTGGGGCCAAGCACGGGGATAACGATGCATGACAAAACTCAATTGCTAATATCCGGATCGAGATTCATGCTATAAGTCGTTATAGTAGAACAATATTTACCATTTTTAATGTTTCGCAAAAATTTTTTGTTAAATACGGTATGCGATGGAAATTTAATGTATCCGAGGTTCTCAGATGTGCTGATTCCGAATCTTTAGTCAGATTTTAGGCGGAATTTCAATCTTTTGCCGTTTTTAGCGTTCGGCCAATGTGCCCTATTTAGTCGAAAATTGCCAAAAAATGAAGTTTTTTCGGGCGATATTAAAAAACTAATGGAAGATTTGGAAAAGTTACCCTAAAAACGATTTTTCGAAATTCATAGGATTTTTCCCTACAAATGGCGTTTTAGGAGTAACTTTTTGCGCTGATTCCAAATCTTCCATTAGTTTTTCAATATCGCCCGAAAAAACGTCATTTTTTGGCAATTTTCGACAAAATAGGGCGTATTGGCAGAACACCAAAAACATATATAACGCAGCTTATAAAAACATGGCTTTGTATGACTGCACTTACTTGAATCTTATTCTTTCTTACTTACCATCATGAATATATTATTCGCAAAGATTGGAATAACATCCAAAAATATGTCCATAGTTATAGTAAATTTTACGACGTCATTTTTCTGTAATTATTAAAATAAGTTTACGCAGTTTTAGTTCGGATATTATGGAAGGACGACTTATGGTATTCGTGTTTATACTGTGAGAAAAAAGTGTGCACCACGAAAAGACAATGCAACGTTGTCTTTTCGCCACGAAAAGTTAGAGCGCAGAGAATGTCTGTGTCTGCCGGTTTAATTACCCAATTTCTCTGTTTGCGCCTGCGCGCTGACTGTTGCGTTGTTGTCTTTAAACCGCGGAAAAGTTTTGAGCATCGGAGAATATGCCCTTTTTTGATCCAATTGAACGAGCAATTCCTTCACTCTTTTATGCTGTTTGTGGGTCAGCAGTGTGATTGGATGGAGAGCAAGCAGACGATGATAAAACAATGATATTTCTCAGATATGCTCGTTCCTTTGGCTCCAATCGTTGATCGGTTCGGAGCCAAAGGAACGAACATATCTGAGAAATATCATAGTTTTATCATTTGTTTGAAACTGAGTTTGCTCCATGACATAATTGTGAGAAGGAATTGTATAAAAAGTCGAAACGTAGAAGTTCTAATAACAACGTGACTGGGTTATGGTAAAACCCTCAAGTTTGTCGAGAAAAACATTATGAAAAAATTAAACTAAAAACCATACCAGCTTTTCGTTATTCAATTTCATTGCACGCATTAAATAACAACTTCCTAATATATTCAATCCACCGATACAAAATTTTGCATATAGAGGCATCGCGAAGCGATACTTGAGTAATACACATGCGACATGTTGACAATTGTGCACTAAATTAAGTTAATAAGGATACAGTTTGTTGACAGGGCGCGAGTAAAATCGGGCCTCAAATGTAAAGAGCTTTATCCATGAAATTCGCTAAAAATAACCAAAAAAACATTTTTTGGGTGTGCTTCCTTCCCTTCCTTTTTGGGTGTGCTTCCCCTCCCAATAGAATAACCCACTTTTTGGGGGTCCCGGACCCCAAACTCGCGAGTACCACCCAAAAACCCATGATTTTAGGGGGGGTTATCAATGTCAGATTTGGGGTTGACATACGTGAAAACGTGACATCTGTGTGTCACGTGTGTCACGTAAAAGGGCAACTTTCTCCGGTTCGCTCGGTTCCGGGCGAGTGATACGTCATTTTGTAGCTCTCGATGAGAGAAGACGATTGACGTATCAATCGGCCTGGACACGGGCGGGGAACGAAAGTTATGGCCAGGTGGAATCCCGAAAATGCAACATTTTGGAAAATTGCAACTTTCTCCGGTTCGCTCGGTTCCGGGCGAGTGATACGTCATTTTGTAGCTCTCGATGAGAGAAGACGATTGACGTATCAATCGGCCTGGACACGGGCGGGGAACGAAAGTTATGGCGCCGCCATGCGGCGAAGCCGCTGGGTGGTCCTATGGAATAAAGTTACCTATTATAGTATTAGGATTGTGTTGACGTTTTTTTCTCCGGGCTCTAAATCGGTCTAAATTGCGATATAGAGCCCGGGTTTTTTTTCTTACGGACTAAGTAGGCCATACGGAAGGCCTTGAACCAGTTTTTAGACCAATTTGATATCTAAATTTAGACAAAATTAGACAAAAGTGTATTTCTGAGGGCATTGCTGACGGCCCGGAGCCCAATTTGTAAAAATGTTGAAATTTCTATAAATTAGTAGAAAGTGGTAAAAAAATTACGATTTTACTATTTTGGTGAGATATACTTAGGGAGATATACCTAGATATGTGCAATGTGAACCCTATGTGAACCCTATTTTCATTTCAAGCTTGTTCTCGAATAAAACCATCGATTTAGCCCATTTTTTGGCTAGATGACTAAAATCTGATGTAGACAGTCTTATGTCAGTTTTTCGTGTAGATTCTGAATATGTTATTTGTTTCTCCACTTGATTAGTAATTTTGCTTTATAATGGCTATGGTAACCAAGGTTCACATGTGAACCCCAAAAGGTTCACATGTGAACTTGGTTAAATGAGTATTTTCTAAGCAAAATTACTAATAAAGTGGAGAAACAAATAACATATTCAGAATTTACACAAAAAACTGACATAAGACCGTCTACATCAGATTTTAGTTATCTAGCCAAAAAATGGGCTAAATCAATGTTTTAGTCGAGAACAGGCTTGAAATTAAAATAGGGTTCACAAAGGTTCACATTGCACGTCCCTAGATATACCCCAGAATTAAATCGCTTCAGCTATTATAAAGCTATTACCGTAAATCCTCCAATAAGTCCCCCCTCAAATAAGTCCCCCCTCAAACAGAATGCCAAACGTCCTTGCGGTCTCGCCCGACCAAAACTAAGTGCATATTCGTGTAGATCTCGTCGAGTTACGTAAGAAAAACCCCAATGCCAAAACTTTGTCATTGAAAATATCGGAGAAAATTGAGTTCGAAATTTGAAAATTTTTTTGAAAAGCCTTACGAAACAATAAGTCCCCCGGGGGACTTATTGGAGGATTTACGGTATTCTAGTTTTCAACGTATAATCCATTGTTCCCATTTTGTGTTTTTCTCGTTGAAAGTTGCAAAACCAACTTTTTTCAACATCCAGCGGAATTTCTGCAAGGATATTAACAGTAACAAATATAATGCACAAGGTAAAGCAGGCTAATGCAAGCCACGGAAAGCATTTGGCTAGACGAGAGTTGTAGTACATTGGAAAGGTTAACGCTATACATCTTTCAAGAGTTAGCAAAAATGCAGAAAACGTGGACAGGTATCCATGATTTATCATCGCGAGACCTAACCATAGGTGAGCGTAAGGCGCATAATTGTTGCCAGCTAAAAGAAAATTTGTATTACAACGTTTAGGAAATTTTCGTTGCTCATTCTGTTTCAGACACCACCTGTGTCTGCTCTTTGATACTCACTTTTGCATTATGCATTGTTCACACACGTGTGGGAAAGCGTAGTGGATTTTGGTGTGGATTGATTTCTTTTGAATGAAATGTTAAATTTACTTCAAATGAACTGTTTCTCACAGTGTTTGTCATACATCTGATGTTACTGACTCTATCTCAACTTTTTCTCTAGATTTCATCTAATTTCGTATAATCCAGATTGCTCCCATTTTCTCATTGAAAATTGACCGGTTTCCATCACACTCAATTTCATCACTTTGAACCTTCGCTCCAAATCCGCGACTGGCCAAAAATATGAAAAAGGAATTCGAAATACGGTCCAACTTTGTAGATTTCTTATCAAACTTCGAGCAATAAATTACGTGAAACGTGAAGAATATCGTGGTGATGTGACAGAGTACGATTACGATATCAAAGCCAAGGTTCAAACACCGCTCCAAGATCCATATAGCTTTCATATACCACCACACAAAATATTTAAAATCTCACACAAAGTTTACAAAGCCAGGACAACACCGATAGAGGTGCTAGCTATGGAGACAGTGGCAGCGGGGCGGTGGATGGCAATGATCGACTTCAAGGAATAGCGCAGATTAGTGGATTTAAACCTTCAGCAGACAATAGATATATTTCACGTTTTGTTAAAGTTAAAAAATTACGCGACTTCTATTGCAAGTACCTGGACTTATGTATGCCTCGAATTTAATTCAAGTCGTTAATTGATTAAATTGAATTTATTATTAAACTCTTGATTCAAATTAATAATTAAAATAAATGAATGAATAGATAAGTAAGTACAAATTTGTCAGGACCTTTACATATTCGAATAACGGTAAATTCGTACAAAATTTAATTTTTAGCGAAAGGTGACACTTTTGTGTTGCTACTGGCTCAGACTCCGGATTGGGTTTTGACACTAGTTTGGAGCTCAGAACGCCAGAAAGTCGTTGTACGCCAAAACTGATCTCAAATTCTTAGTTCTTGGGTAAATATAGACCGAGATTTACTTACTTAGTCAGTCTCGTACCGGAGAAAAGTTGCGTAGAAAAGCTGAAGAGAATCTCTGAAGAGATTATGTAAGCGTACAGACTCAGGAGATAGTTGAGTCATAACTTGCAGTGGACGAAATAGATATAAAGGAAGAGCTATGAATTATTTAGTTAAAATATTACCAACTGGATGTCTAAGTAAAATTTATGATCTCGTTGGTTTATTGTCTCGCTTTATAGTCCAAGTGTATCGAACATAGATACAGATTAAATATTTCAACATCGAAAACAAAAGCAAGTGTAAATGTTCTTCATATTTTTAATCGAGGATTCTTCACGTTGCTTCATTCAGAGGAGTATGTATTTTATTGCAATCGTTTTCGTGGATAAGCAAGATGAAAATTAAATTGAAAACATATCCCCCGAAGCTAACTCAGGCGAAAATACGGTACTTCCCAACTAGTTTGTGTTCTTTTCTTTGCATATTTTTCCGCTCTTTGGGAAACATGCCACTTTTTTGGATCGTGGACAATGTTGGGAAAATAAAGACAAAAAAATTGTTGTAGTCTCTTTATAATGTGAGTCAAACGCAACAAAGAAGCCAGTGTAATTTTAAGTAAACAAAGAAGGACAATGTCACAAAGAGAGATATCATTCCAATGAGAGATTGAATTCAATTGAGTGATATGCCAAAAATCAAAGAAAGCCCGTTATTATTTATTAATTAAAAACAATTATCTTTGCCTGTAATGTTTAATTTTCGTAAAAACCGAATTAATTTGTAGCGTTGTTTTAAATAATCGCAATTTAATTATTTTTGGTCACTGGCTTAATTTTTATTTTTACATTATTCAGTAAAACAAATTTATTTTCAGTTTGTTACCTAAACTTTTGTGAACTTATTTTCCGTAATATTTTATTGGACATTGTCGCCATATAGAGCTATTTTTTGAAGAGGCACCTCAGTTCAAAGCTACACTGAGAGTTTTTCTAATAAGTTTACTACAAAACAGTGTCCCGTCTAATCAATTTTCCGATCAGCAATTTCCCTCCATAAAAATATCGAAAAAATTATCAAGGGGAGATAAACAATTGTTCTGTGCAAATCAAAATACAAATGCGTGAAATGTTTTATATATACCACTTTCAGTTCCTTTCTCACCGAAACCCTCGTAGATACCTTCCGCTTCTTATCGAGGAAACAATTATGCAAGCTAATTTACCTGGTGAACAGCCAATTCTATCGACTCGCCACTTCGCATGTTCCCAACATTCAAATTATTCCCAATCTTAAACTCCCAAAGAATCAACATTGGGAGGAAGAACTCATCGCGGCAACGCAGCGAATCCAAACTATCTACGATTATAACCCCAAAGAGCTTCCTGTTCCAAACAAATTTGTTCGCTTCGACGAAGTCCATATTCAGACATGTGTCGGCGATGAGGGCATATTACAATTCCTTTTGGGCGCAAAGGATTCATTTATCGGCTGTAAATTGTATATGCAAATCCTCAGGCGAACGCAAGGTAAAATTTTTATAATCAAGTTTAAAAGATCAAAAATTGCTACTGTTTGATGTGTCATAAGCGAGCAAGGTTTCATTCGCATAAATTTGTTTTGGATAGCCTTGGTTAATAATTATTTGGACAATATTACAGGAACGTCTGAAAAATCACACTTTTTTATTTTCTCAGGTTTGTGGTGTTCTCTCAATGTGTTTCCCAGCAAGGACTCGGTGGATTAGTCAAATTTGTCTTTAACGGCATAGCATTCTTTTTGTGCCTAACTTTATATGTTATGGTCTCAGTTAATATGCGATTCAAGTTGTAAATTTAAGCCTGAACTGATCATATTCCACGTGAAAAGATTGAATTCATTGAAAAAGGCATTACTATATAGAAAAATTCTGGAACATTCTAGAACATTTTTAGAACAATACTAGAACATTCTAGAACAAAGTAAGTTAATAATATAGGTGTTGTTAACGTTCTTTTACACACAATAAAATATCATGTTTAAAATATCATTCAAAAATTGCTTGGTCCCAAGCGGATCGGTCTGCAATAAATTTCGGCTAGCTTCCACAAAGACTTCCTTTGAATTAGCCGAATTTCCCCACTATGCTTTATGCTTGAGATTTTCAATGGAACGCTCTATCTGCGAGCCCTGCACATCAAATGCGGCCAGGCGCCATCTTTCAAAGATGGCGGCTGGCTGGCTTCTGCAAGGCGGCTGCAAAATAAAAGAAGGGAAAGTGAGTGTTTTATTTGTAGCTAGTGTGCGGCGCACGCTCTCTTTGTCTGTCGTCTCTTCGTTGGACACGAAGAGAACTGCGGTAGCGCCAAAACTACGGTAGCGTTGTGGGAGCGTTGTGAGACACAATCAGCGTTTGGCGATCGCAGATAGAGCGTTCCATTGAAAATCTCAAGTATAACGGCATAGTAGTCTTTTTGTGCCTAACTTTCTATGTTATGGCCGCAATTAATATGCAGTTCGGATTGAAAATTTAAGCCTGAATTGATTTTTCACCTCAGAGTCCTAAACTTTCTGAGCAAAATATTGATCCAAAACCATATATTGGGTAAACGCATTAATTGTGGAATAACAACTTCGGCTGACTGGAAGGAATCGCTGTGGGACCACTTTAGACAACAAATTATCAGCCATAAAATTTCTAATAAATGAAATGGCACCGTAACAACTCCCACACGACAACTCCCACCGCGTCAACTCCCATCCGCGACATCTCCCACCTCAAAGGATATACTCTTATTAAAAGACTGGTTCAAAAGAGTTATAGGGCTCAGGGACGGCAGACGGTTAGAGATACACACTATTTCGTGGTCACTTTCGCACGCTTACGCTGTTCTCTACTACGGGGTGGGAGCTGTCGCGGTGGGAGTTGTCGGGTGGGAGATGCCCCGGTCCCATTGAAATGATGAAATTTTTGAACAAACTTTGATTTTATTCAGAATGAAAAGTACATAGCGGCAGAGTTTATATTTTAACATTTTCAGAAAGACACTATGTTTCTTCTGATGGAGAAACGCTGACTTGTGATTCATCTAAAAATATTTTCCGTGATCTATCGGTCTCAACAGACATTGATACCTTGGCTGATCCAACACCAATCTTGTCTACCGATGGAATACTTTCTTCCAATGAGCTGGAATTGCATTTCGACGATTATGCTACACTCCCGCAAAGCACCAATTACGCTCTTTTAAACTGGCTCAAAAGTGGTTCAACGTGGAAAAATGGATTGCCCCAGGCAACAATGAAACAGCTAACTTTGCAAAGTTATCCGACTCAGTTAATTCTCAATATGTTAAGAGAGATCAAGCAGGTATTTTTTATTAATAATTTTGTAATCGCAGGTGTATGAAGAATCAAATAGGCCATCAGATATCTTAATGGGCACCTGCTGACAGATCCAAACTCCTGGTGTCATCGCTTTTTTACCTAAATTTACCCAGCAAAAATCTTTTGCATGCGCTGATTTACAACTTTCAAGTCTTGATTTACACATTTTCCTTATTAATGCCATAGGTAACGATTTATTGTTGCATTTTTAGGAATTTGAAAGTACGAAAGTTCCAGCGCTCTCTTTTATGATCATCTTCTACGACCGTTATGACTATGTTTGCAGACGTCTGGAAAGCATCCGTCAATTCTCCATTGGAAACAATTCAACTGGCGAACGACTTTCCTTCTCCAAGGATGAGGTTGATGACCACCTCCCGCTAAAGCAAAATCGTGCCTATTTGTGGCGTCGTCTTGATATTAGTGGATAAAAATGTTGAATTTCCCAATATTATATAAAAATAACACAATTCTTCAAAAGTAAACAAAGCCATACTCTTTCTTTGTTACTTCCATTTACAATAAAGTCGTTTCATAGCAAATATTATACACTAATTTGCTTTGCTTATATTTTTGTATAATTATGGTACCATATTACTGAGTGCCTTTTTTACCCTTTTATTTTTCAAGTACGTTTCCAGTTTTTCCAGAGCGTAAAATCGTCCGTAATACTTGCCTGGCATTTCAAAGGCCATATTTAGAAAGATAGACGTCAGAAGGTTACTGCCAGTGACACACTATGCCTTGGCATAGCGTATCGTTATTGTCACGACCATCTCAGTTATTCTCCTGAGCGATTTGGCCAATAAACGCGATTCTCCGTCTGGATCTCTGCTCGCACCGCCCCAGACCGAGCTTCACGGGTTATATGTCTGCTGCCACAGCTCCAGTCGCACCGCTAGCCTTCGTTTGGAGAAGCCTAAGGTGGACCTGAGCATACAGAGCCTAAAAAACAATTTTCCCGTGAAACCGAACCCGAGTCGTTCACACACTGATCCCAACAGCTTTGCAGTCAGCCATTGAAGCACATTGTCTCTGGCTTCCCTTTGCCATACATTGCATGCGAATAAATTTGACGATTTTACATTGTAAAATGTATAGCAGCAAAAAGAGAATGGTAGATGATGATTGTAATAAGAGGATGACCTGCTAAGGATAACAACATCGATTCACCGTGTGCGATAATGAATTTACCAGGATCTGGGATTGTGGGAAAAACCAACCTAGGGTCCTTCTCTCTCTATCTTTTTCTCTAACTACACTCTAGTTTAGGCTGGAAAACCCTTATAAGGGCATACTTTAGGCTTAGGCTTAAGAGGGATTATCTCAGGCTTGATATTTGACTCAAGCGCCATATTTGGGGCTTTAGGCTTGATCTTTTCTCCATATTTTTTCTCTGCTCATCATTGAAAGGACGCTAAGTGAACGCGGTCGGGATTGTTAGTTAAAAGCTCCATTGAATCTGAGTCTAGAAATCTATTTGAGAGGAAAATTTATCAACGACATGGTCCTGCTTTGTAGCATCTGCAGAACAACGGTTATTTTTAAACCCCCGTTTCATGTTAAAACTACGAAATTGCCCGGTTTGGTGTATCATGTACCTATTTTCTATGGCAAAGTATAGTACATTACGGTATTACTAGCGCGCTAACGCGCGCTAGCGCGCAAGGAGTCTATATCAGTATGCCTTTTCTGTTTTAACTTCACTCACATTCCAAGGGGGAAGGTCGGGCGCTCCGCGCCCGACCACAGAATTGGCTCGCCACCTGCGGTGGCTCGCAAACTGAGTCTGAGTTGGGCTAAGTCTAAGTTTGGCTCAGTCTGAGTTTAGCTCAGTCTGAGTTTGGCTCAGTCTGAGTTTAGTATAGTACATTATGGTATTAGGTGAACAGAACCATTTTAAGATGATTTTATTCAAGGAAAAGAATTGAATTGAAAAGATTATAAAATAAACAAGTATGAAATAAAGTAATAAACTTAAAACAATTTCAAATTTTTGTTCTGAGATTCACTTCTTGTCCATAGAATGACGAGGGCGCATATTCTGTTTCAAATTGCTGCTTTGTGCGCAAGCGAAAGAACACTATGAACATTTGTATGGTTTCTTTCCAGTGTAAATACGCATGTGTCTCGTGAGAGAGCCCTAGCTGAGATGGGGTCGCGAAGCGCCTCCATCTCAGCTAGTACTTATTGTAACAGACCGTTAGTTAAGCCATACATGAGTTCTGGATAGGTGAAATCTCGAAAATCATGGATTTCGCGCATCAGAGTCAAAACCCGATGTTGGTACTTGGAAAAAAGAATGAAAATGGCGAAAAACCACCTGTCTTTATTCAGAATTGAGTTTTTCGCACTTTAATGTCCGGATTTTCATAAAATAGGAGAATAATTTATGAGTGGCACGAGGTGTTCCTTCCATTTTCCTACTTCCTTGTTAAATGCAAATATGCATTGGTGAGCGAGGTAGAAGAAGTCTCTTCTTGTGGTTCGTAACGGTAAAACTTATCGGGATATAGTTTATATAATAACTTTACGGTTCGCATTTGTTCTGGAAAAGTTTCGTGGTAGCGAAAATGGAGGACGGATTATATTCTGTAATTTTGTTGGTGATTACTCTAGTGTCAATATTACTGCAATGCTATGTCATCTTTATGATCATTAGACAGTCGCCTGCAAGCATGTCTTCTTACCGTTATTTTCTATCTTTCATTTCGGTAAACATTTTTAAGTTAGCGATACGTAAGGCAAATAACCTACAATAGAAGATTCCTACAACTGAAGATTTTGTATAGGAGATAGCTAAACATTTTTGGAAAGCTAACTAAACAAATTTGGAAACATAACATATAAAAATTCGGCGAGGCACCTGATTACTTCTTTCAACCATATGTACTTTAACGTTGCAGGTATGGGATTTGCTGTTCACAATTTTACTTGGATTGGGACTTCATCCTCGATTGATGTACCCTGCAAGTGCTGGAAAAGTCAGCGGCTTCTTCAAACCTCTTGGCATGCCTGGTGCTAAAGTTGGGGTAAGTTTTATGGTATATTTGGCATTGTGCTCATTTTAGAACACAATGGAAGAAGAAAACAACTCAGGGAGTCGTTTGGGTTTACCTGTCAGTTCGCTTACCTGCCATAGCTGAAAACTAGCTAAAAATTCCCTCTCGAGTTTAGTTTCATTTTATTTCAGCTCTGCTTAATTGTGTACTCTTCTGTTAACGTGATCGGATCGCAAGCTTATTGTCTCATTTACCGTCTAGCTGTTGTAATTCCCTATAAATGGATCCGAGAATATGTAATGATGCCAGTTAGCAAAGTTATTGTACAAATTATGTGGCATCCATTTGCGCTGGCTTACAGTATCCCAATTTATTGGTATTCGCTTGGTGGCGAGGTTCGAATTACGATTATTGATTAAAATTCCTAAAATATGTTTTGGAATTAGTTAATCAAAGTTTGCATGCAAACTGTCATTTAGTACAGTGATGGAATTGTATCCACTCTTATCTAAACCGCAGTGTCACGAGCCCCTGGAATCCGACTCATGTTTTAAAGCTTCCCTCTATAGTTTAATTTTACGGAACCTCTCTATAGTAAATCGAACCGCTGATCTCGATTCCGGCGTCAGATCAATTCTGAGCTCGTGTGACTCGGATTTGGGCGTGTGATACATGACTCGCTTCCTCTCCGTGATTGGTACCGGTCAATTGGTACCGGTCTCGCCGACAAAGATTGCTTATTCCGGGATTTATGGCTTCCGAAAATCCGGATTTGGACCCGGGCCAACTAAAGGGAACGCATACGACCGCGGCGAAAGCCGCGGGTTCTCCCTCCTCGTAGACTGCACTAAAACTCGTGTCTAAGCACTTATTAAAACAGTTTAAAATTTACAATTGTGCTAGTTAAAACTAAACTAGATTGAAACCTTTTGTTTACAAAATTATATTTTGTGCTTTTCAGGAACTCAAAAGTTTTGTAAATACCAAATGCGCATACTTCAATATTACACCTCCAACTCCCGGCACACCCATTTTGGCAATGGATTATGGTCCGGACGTAAAAGTTAACTCTCCAATTGTCTATTGTAAGGTCATTGTGGTTGGATTTATAGCGGGCGAACTCTTTTGTTTTCTAATGGCTTTCTTTATTGTGAAAATATTGCGGAAAAATGCACATAATTTTTCTATGAAGACGTATCTGATTCAACTTCAGTTAACTTTTTTGTTAATTGCACAGGTAATTATTTACTCAGTCATTTAAAAGTTACTTATTGAGAACGCATTTTTAATAATGCGCCAGAAATTAAACTTATAATTAAAATTATACGTCATGTATTATTTATATTTTAGCTAGCCTCTCCAATTGTATTCTTTCTCGTACCTGTAGTCTATGCCATATACGCTGGAGTGTCAGGAGACGTGGTTGGCCAAGCTGCAGGAGATGTAATATTCGAATAAAAACGTAGCAAATTTTAAACCCAAAGGTGGAAAAATTTTTATTTTTGCTCATATTTTTTGCGGAACTATTGAAATTTTCGTATGAAAATGAAAAGTTCGACAAATGCGCGGAAATCGCGACAAAAAGTTGAGATAGGATGAGTTACATCAGATTTATGGCAAACAGAGCGAAAAACGCTCCAAAAATGGATACAAAGTTTGATGAGTTCATCCACGCATCAATATTGATCAAACATTTGTCTGCTCAATATTGATGAGTGAATTCATTCATCGAACCAATCATCAATCGCTATTGTATACAGTTGCTGAGAGATAGATTGTTTGATCAATTGTTATTATCAATTGTCATTTTCGTTGTTATAATTATCATTGTTTTGCTATTGTTCGATCGTCAAAATCACTCATTAATTGTTTCGTTATTGTAACCCTAGCTTAACTTTAATAATATTTCAGATGGGCATGATATTCTTGAGTCTATACGCATTGAATAATTCCTTATTGACAATTTTGTTCGTCGCACCTTATCGCCGATATACACTGCGAAAGATTGCACCAATTTTTAGTATATTTGCCCGACGGTTCCGGAAGACGATTACTCAAGAAGCCAATAGTGCAGTTAAACCCATAGGTATCAAAGCACCTGCCTTTGTTGTTCGCTGAAACACAATGGTAAGTACAGTTATGACAAGGTGAGAGAGAGAGGAGTTAAAAAGGTCTGGAAGGGCCTTTAGATTATTTATTACCGATTAATTTTGTTACCAGTTAGGCTGAAAAATCAGTAGAGGGAAATTGAGACTATAGAATACAGGTTTCTACTAAATGATAATGCCATTGTTAGTGTTACCAAGTGTTAGAACAAGCAAATTAGAACCAATTACTTCCTCACGCAAAAAAAAACACAGAAGTCGGCGGCTGATATTAATGAAAATCACCTGTCGCTAATTAGAATTGACCGTTCCGACACTTTCAATGTGTAACTTAGTAAAATGAACATAATAGGTTATAAGTTGCGTGAGTTTTTCCTTAAAATTAAGCCTTATCGGTACCACTTCCTTGGATAGTGCTAACTACAAATTACCGTATTCGCTCTAATTGCTACCCCCTGAAATTATTACCTCATCATTAGGACTTGTAAATGGAGGACCGATTATATTCACTCCTTGTTTTTCGTCCGTCCTTAAGCCTATACTCATCGAAAAATTTTTTATTGACAATTTTGTTCGTGGCGCCTTATCGCCGATATGCTGTGAAAATGTGGTCCAATCCTTGGTTTATTAGGCCGACGGTTCCGGAAATCAATTATTCCAAAAGCAAGTAGTGCTGCTAAACAAACAAGTGACAGAACGCATCCATTCGTTGTTCTTATCGGCACAACGACAATTACAGTTATGGCAAGGTGAGTTTTGATAGCTTCAAACAATTCCTAGGAGATCTAAAAGTTTGGAAAATTCGGAGATTTCAGCACTTTCGCTGAAAACAACACGGTATAATTCAGGATTTTAATCATAAATTCTGGATAAATATTTTGGTAAAATCGTCGTTTACTTAATTATACGTTTACTCAAATATTTTTCAGCAATTCAACGATCAATGAAAATCGAGAACAGATTGAGATGAGACGAACCATAAGTCGATGCATTTTCTCTAAATTGTTCTATACTGCGAAGCTCAGTAATATTTAGTCATTTTTATGATTTGTATTTACTATTGCTATTGTCGAATAAAAGCTTTTATGACCACTGCAAAACTATTCGTTTTCGGCGTGCTATTTTTTCAGTAACGCAAGCAGTAGATTTCGTAAACACAACAGCCGGCGTTACTATAAGCAAAAGCGAAAAGTTGTGCCCTTGACATAGCCCAGCAGTGTTTTCCATTGCCTTTTCTTTCTTTGCTGCCGTAGCGACGAAACAACGAAAGGATAGACGATTAGCCATAGAAGCAGAGAAAAAAGAAAGAAGGCCATCACAGGGTGCAGTCGTGATGCGGAGTGTCTAGCCATAGATGTGCGCCTGTTTCTGTTGTCATAATCGATCATCAGAAGATTTTATTTCAATGAAATTGGAGAACAATCTAGAGCTTCAGAAAAGAAGCGAATCATAAAATGAGGCCTGAAAATAAAGTCTGGGCACACAAAACAGAGAATTCATTATATGAATTACTCTAGATAGTTCTCCAATTTCATTCAAATAAAATCTTCCGATGATCGATATATATATTGCACACAATTTGTTATCGTTCGGCAGACGGATCCAATGTGTTTTAACTTGTAAAATGCGTACTTGTTTTGTGAAAATTTCGCAATATTCTAATAGTTGGTAGACGGAGGAATTTTTGTCATTCTGTCTACCTTTTCTATACCCATTCAATTTATTGTTTATTTTTATCTTCACTGAGGTTTTTTCGGGAAGGTCATTCTATCCAGTGCTTATCTTTGTCTGTCTGTGAGGTTTTTTGTTCGTCTTAACCCATAAATATTGCGAGGCGCCGCAGGTGATGAGCCAGTCCTGGGAACGGAGCTTAGAACATATAGGTAAACATATAGACAAGACATAGAGGTATACATGTAGCCACACTTTTTAATCGAACTCGGATTTTACCAAATAATCAATCTTTATTTTCAGCTTCAACGTTATTCCTCGACTTTCATTTGCTAACAACGATGGCTCGCACCAAGCCAGTGGCTCGTAAAGGCGCCGGCGACAGGGCTCCTCGAATGCCGGAGTTGGTTTTTAGAAACCAACTCGCCCCGAAGAGGGGGGAACCAAAACAAAACCCATCATAGAAAAATTAAACGAAAATTTCAATTTTTCATTTAATCAAAAAACCCAAAAAAAGGGCCCCCCAATCGGATTTTTTTTGCATTTTTCCCTTTAAAATATTTTTCCTTTGCTAATTTTTTTTTTTTCCGGTTGCCAAAAAGGGTTTGGACCCTTTTCCCCAATGGGGGGGAAATTTAATACCCCCCAGGGGGTTTAATGAGGTTTCCCCTAAATTTTAACATTTTGTTAGGAGTTCCCCCCTTGCCAGTTTTTATTTTGAGTTTAAAAGTGCTAAAGGGGTTTGTCAATGGTTAAAATTTTAATTCCCGTTTTGGATTTATTAAATTTAGCCAAAATTTTTGGGGAAAATTTTTTTTTAAAAAGCTAATTTTGGGCCAAATTTTTGGGGGGCTTTTTAGGGGGGCTTTTCGGGAATTTTTGGCCC